>JABCKD010000680.1:0-113954 GCA_013186415.1 Fusarium sp. NRRL 66088 | reverse complement strand
GTCGAGATGGAGAAGGTGAGGGAGGGGGAGGGAATAGACGGGTAATGGGGAATGGCAATGGGAATGGGAATGAGGATGGGAATAGGGAGAATATCGAGTTGGGCCAAGTAAAGTCAAGCCAAGTCATATCATGAAAGCCTATTCCAATGCTGCCGCCGCTATTGATCCATCCATTCTGTCTTGGTGCTGTGCTCACCAGATAGACACCTGGGAACAGCCCACGCAAGAATGGCGAGATGCGACGGGTGATACATTTGGAATGCAATGCGTGATGGATGGATGAATGGATGGATGGATGGATACGTTGGTTGCAGGGCCAGCAAGACAAGGATAATGATAAAACGCATAATATCACAAGAGCAGACAGATCGATCGACCCAAAGGAAATCTGAGGTGACTCAGTAAGAACTGACCTGGGCAAGGTCGGCATCCCCCGATGCCTTGGAGGCTCGGTTGTTGGCGGCTGACTGATCTGATGGGGCCATGTTTGTTCAACAGTCTCAAAGTTGCAGGGCTCGTCAGCGTCAGGCGGGCAGGGGCTGGTGAGAGATATGCCGTATACCGAGTGAAGGTTTATGGGAGAGATGAGATGCGATATGGATATGGAGACGGTACGGAGCGATACGATACGATCCTAGGTCCGGCGCCGTGCGTGCGTGCGTGCGTACGTGCTGCGGTTCGTACGGGGGTTGGTTTGCAAGAGAACGGAGAGAGATTTTGTTGCGGCGTCGAGCGGGGGGCACCGGCTCCAGGTCCTGCTCCAGGTTCAGCTCAGCTCACGGCGCGGGAGGCCACTGCCCGCCCGCGGTTCGGTGCAGCAGCCAAGGCCCAAGGGTATGGTCAGGCGGGCACTGGCTGGGGTCATCGGAGGTTAACCAGTGTAGCTGCCGTCCATGGAGCGGGCCTCCCTTCTCTTGGATCGACTGAAGCGCGGGCTTGGTGCCCAGGAACCTGGAACGTGGCTGTGGCTGCGTGGGATGTGTCCTAGCCTTCGACTTGTCTTGCTACTGAAAGCGCATGCTGTTGTGGTGCTGTGGTGGCAGACGCCGTAGCCCCTAGTGTCGATGCGATGCGATGCGATGCGATGTGAAGGGTGGTGGATGCACAGATGGGAAAGTGGATGAATATCGATGGTGGGGGACATGGTAGATTGGGTCTAGATCCCGAGTTGATGGCACTGAGGCGGGCCGGGAGGGGGTGGGTGTCTGTCTACAGTACTGTACCTATCTTGTGAGAGATCCAATGCGAGTCTGAACAAAGCTGTTTCGAGTCTTGATGCGAGGGTGTTGCCAGAGAGAGAAAAGCCTGGCTTGGGAGTCCACGTGGGTGTAACCCTCTATCCATCCGCTAGTCGCCTATATCCGTCCGAAAGACATCGGGGGCCAGTCTGTCAAGGGCAGCCGTTGCTCCCTCTGGAGTTGCCGTTGAGCGTTTCATCCGCTGTTGCGTTTGTTGCCGCCGTCTTTCACACGTGCCACTTTGTCAAGGAGCCCCTTGAAACTTTGTCTTGTCGACTGGGTGTGCTGTACCTTTGAACTGAGTAGGGTGGCTTGTCTGAAACTCGGACAACAAGCTCGTCTTTGACTCGTTGACAACAACAAGAGATGTCACCGACGACAGTACATAAGAAAAGTGTCCGAAAGCAAAGTCGACACCAAGCCGCGTGGCTTGCTCCTTGGTCTCGGGTTTTGGGGCGTCTCTCCGACTCCTCGGTGCGATACATCTGAGATTCTGGGCCTGGGTCGAGCGAGGGTATCACATCGATCGGTCTAGGCGCGCGCCACATGGCCTGGACCATCAGATCTCGAACGATGCGGGGCACGGCGACGACGACAAAGACCCTGACCGTAGGTACAGGAGCCCAGCAGCAGACAGGCATCGATCGGATTTTTTGCGCTCTTTGGCAAGGGAGGGTTTCGTCGAATGCAAAAAGATGAGTCGATCAAGTTGACTTTTCTTCAATTGCTTGGGGGGCGTGACATGTCATTCATTAAGCAGTTGTGCCAGACGAGTACCGGCCGGGAAAGTGTCAGGGGTGGCGGTGAGGCCACTCCTTCCTCGAACTACCACCCATGTTAAGGTCACAACACAAAGTGGGCAAGTTCGGAATATAGGGACGAAATGCCATATGAATGAATGATCGCCTATTCAGCTGAACGTGAACTGATTGAAAAAAAGCATCTGATTAAAGCGCGTCCACTCTGTCGGGTCCCGAAATAGCATTAAGCTGAACATGGGAGATCACGCTGTTCGTTGGTAAAACCTGTGTCTCCCCCGGATATCAGCCAATCTCCTTTTAGGAGATCAAGGCAACAAACAGTTCAAACCTGCAGCCGAGTTTGCCACCTGCTCACCGGAAAAGGCATGTACTTCGTAGCAAGTAGCATCAAACCTCCATCACCCAAGGATCAAATTCCCATTATTCAAAGGACGCTCAGTCGTGTGTCTACAGTTTTCCGCCAAACCGGTGGAGGAGGGTCCAGCTAGTGCTGTGCTGTACATACATAGGTAGCCGCCTTAGTCAAAGTCGTATCTGTCAGTTCCAGGGGTCTGTGAATCTGCACCAACTCAGGGTCTGGAACACAGACGCACAGATTTGTCTAAATGCCCCAACGGATCCAACCTAACCTGCTCGGAGTCGGTTCCAGTTCCTGTGGATGGTGGAATCCGAATATCCACGATCTGGCTGCGCATCCCGCATCGTAAAGCGAGAAACGCACACTGCCAGAATTTTGTGGCACCAAGTGCCTTCTCACTGTGCGTTCAGTTCCAGTTCAGCTCTGTGGTACAGTACCCTTACGACCGTCCTGCATTGAACCGAAGTTCGTCGTGGGGATAAGAAAGCAGGGCTACGGGGATTTCTTTTTATCTATACATGAACTCGGGTTAAACTGCTCCTGGTAAATTCTGTGCCGATTACAACCAAGGATTTGTGCTGGAGGCAAATTAATTCATCTTGACAGGCAAGAGGTGTTCTGGAATGTTAGCTGCACAAGCAATAATTGTAGAAAAATAGAAGCATCAAATTGCCATCGCAGCACATCCGACCCCCACAGACCTACTCATCAATTCGAGCAAATACTTATGCTTTTTGGATGCTTCTCTCTCAACTCTGTCCATCAATCTTCAAAATGCCTAGGTACCCAATCACAAAAGCCTTTCCTTTGGTGGCAGCTTCCACCATGCCCAAAAGAGCAAACGCTCGACCAGAGTAAAGACGGTAAACCCCGGGAATACCGTAGCTTGGGAAAGCGGCGTCCGCCAGGCCCCTTCCATATGCAGGGTACTGGTACATGTGCCTCCAGTCCTGCCTCGAAGACCTAACCACACGCCCTCCACGCCTTCCCCCAGTTCCCACCAGTCCACTTCTTTGCCGTGAGGCCTCGGCGCCTTCAGAGTTCTAGACTCGACAACCTCGATCATCATCCGCCCATTGAATCAATCACTCGACGGCGACAGCGACGGCGCCCATGGCTTCTTCAACTTCGGGGAGACGGACGCGGAGGCAATGCCTGGAGAAAATAGCCATGACTCTCTAACCACCAACCTAACACTGGCGGTCAGCCTGAGCTGGCCGAAAGGCTTCGGGCCTTACTACTTGGAAGCCTCCGACGCCCATCCAGGACGCGGCGGCCGTTGTGGGCATCTCCAGCACAGCACAGCACCGTACTAGCTCAGCCTCAACCTCAGCACCAGCCTCAAGGCCGATTATGCTGCGCCGATTTGCCAGACGCGAGCCTCGTCTGTCCGAGGTCAATTCATGGAACGGGTCAGCTAAACAGGCTATTGGATCGTGGGCCGCCGTGAGCGCCGCTGGCGTCTCCCGCTCCACGACCATGCCATGGCGCGCGCACAGGCATGAGCAGAGAGGCAGAAAAACCCAAGACACAAAGCAAGGCCCCGGGACCAGACGACGCAAAGGGAGGCGCCGCTCTTGGACGGGGAGCCGGCCCCTCGAGCCGCCTCGCCCGCCAATCACAGGACTGCAAGGGATCGAGATTCTGCCTATGATCAAATTCCCATCATGCTCATGGGCGATTTCATCTGGCTTTGCCCAGCATCGCATTTCATGAATACCGGCGCCATTGCGACTCATACCCGCGCTGTACTGACCAACAGCTAGCATCCAGCATGTCTCGCCCACCCACTGCTCATGGCGCTGGACCATGAAGACTCGCCTGGGCCTTTTGCAATCACCAACTTTGACAAAGAAACGAAGGGCCCTCCCTCGGAGGAGCTAGAGAACGGAGAGACAGGATGAAAAGGGACTACGGGATATTGGGTCGTGCACGCATTCTTGCCATCTTGACCACCACCAGCCGCCCCATCATGAATGAACGGGAGTCAGTACATGATGCCTTGGATTTTGCCTTCGGGATGCGTCATTCGACTGGGGGAGGCTTACACCCTCGCATCGCGGCAGCGTCGACTGTCGGCGCGACATGACGAAAGAGAGCGGCCCGTTGCAGCGAGAATGGGCTTTGCAAAGACGTCGGTGGCCGTGCCATGTGGTCCATGAAAGGGGGACCTGGGGAATTTAGACAAGCAGATCGTGTGTTGGCGCCGTGGCATGGACGATTTGAAAAGTCGCACCCGATGATGCTGTCGGGATAGACAGTTCTGGCGTGGTGCGATCCATGAGCCAAAGTTCGATTTCGACAACGGCCATGGCCCGATGGCGATCAGGAACAACCCACGGCGGACAGGGCGTGCGTCACTCATAGCCCAACTCCACACCCCCTAGGCACTGTATTTGCTCCGGCCTTTCAAACTCAAGTTGAGCTCCAGTTTAGTTAACCCACGGCCATCTGCTTGCCGACGAGCGATCCCCTATCAAGAACAAGCTCGTCTTTGGCCCTGACGGCCGTCACGCTTCTCTGGGCATCGCTACGCACCGTCTCGGCGAGTTTCGAGCCTCTAGCCGTGGTGCCGCGAGAGCATCGACATGATGGCGAGACCTGGTCCGGCAGCGTGACTCTCTCACCCCATCTAAAATCCCATACTCCAACGGTTTCACGGATTGGGATCGAGATCTTTCCCGTTGCGGTCGGGGAGCTACTGCGCTGCGGACATGCTCCTTCGTACTTCTGGGCCAACCACCAAGGGAACAACCAGGTCGATGAGGCTCGCGCGCCTGTGGACTGGATGGGTGTGGAAGGGTGACGGTGACGCATCCAGCCGGTCATTGGGATCTTGCCGCGTTGGGGCAAATCAATCAATTGACGGTTGATCGCCATGCCCAATTGCCCGTTTCTCCTCATGGAGGATGCACGATGCGCCATAGCTCATGACAGTTTTGGCCCTGGCCTTGGCCAGCAGAGCATCATGACGGGCCACAAGCTCTGTGCGACGCCGGCCACCACCACCACCGCCGCCGCCAGCAGCAGCAACCGCGCGATGGTGGATTCTCGAGATTCCCGCGATGCTTCTTTGCAATCTCGCTCGCCTGACTCGCCCATCCCAGGCACCCATAGCTTTTTGTTGGAGTTTCTGGTCACGGGCGCCGGTAGCGTTGCGTTGCGTTGAAGCGACCTCAATATTCGCCCATGGCCCCAGATATGGTCCACGGATGCATCCATTGGACCAAGAAGGGGCATCTCGATGTCGTCCAGGTGCCGCCCTATCGTATACGCAGCCGACGACAGGGCCCGGGTCCACGCCTCTTGTTTTTCGACCCATTTGAACTTCAACTACTGACGGAGCGCGGCACATGCGTGGGTTGCTCAGCAATGTCCGTGCCAATGTAATGGGCCAGAGTGGGAGCTTGTTTGATGATCAAGCTGGCCGCTCCAACAAATGCCGGCCCTTGCATCAATCATCCTTCTCGAACATCGAGGCTCGACATCGATACATGGAGCTCTAAAACAAGAGGCAGCGAATGAAGCCAAGCCAGTGAGACCAGAGGCGGACGCCAAGGCTGTGTGTCCTGACGGCTGATGGTTGTTTGTACCTCTACCACAGAGCCATAGTCTCACGCCCCCCCCTTGCGAGCTGGTTGGGCTAGACCACGCCCTCTCTAGTTCCTGGCGAGCCTCTGGCCTCTGGTGAGAAGACAGGACGCACCGGTGCACCCCCGAACGGAGTGCGATGAATGTAGGAATCTGATGTTTTGTGACCACTTTCTCCTCCACACGCACGCCTCTTCTCATGCTCACTTCCGCTCTCACGATTCTATCCTCGCTTCCAAAACCCTGTCTTTCTCTTTTTCATTGAACTATCTCTTTTGTTTTGCCGGTGGCTGCGGCACCTCAGAGACTGCCCCGTATCCCCCCCGGACCCTGTCTTTGCACCCCATCTACAGCATTGGGATCCCACGATGCCCTGAGTCGCCCTCTCATCGCTCGTTCTGATAAACTCCTCTCCACAGCGGATTTGTCTGTGTTGAATAACTAACTCTCACGCCCCCTGCCCCGTCCTTCCTCACGAGCAGCAGCAGTAGGAGTAGCAGCAGCGGCGGCGCCCCCTTCTCTTGCCATCCCATTCTTATATCCTGCCCTGCCTTGCCGGGCTGGTTTCGTGCGCGCACGCACACGCCAACGGGAGTCGTCCAGGTCCAGAACATTGATCATCAACCCGACTTGCGACTTGCAGCAGAACCCGGCACCGGGCTTGACTCCTTGACCCGTCACCTCATCAGTCGCCTCATAAGATCCAGTCCCGAGATCACCTGCCAACCCTGACCTCCGGGACCCTCGAACAATCAATCACTCACCCTTGAGAGAGGGAGAGAGGGCTTGCCTTGCTTGCGCCTGTGGCAGACTGACAGACCGTTGACCATCTTCATCCTCTCATCGCCGTTGGACGCAGCCCTCTTCTGCTAACCCACCACGGACGGCCCAACCTTGGTTTGGGGCAATCGAGATATCCGATCCTGCCTCTGCAAACTCTGGGGGTGCCAGTATCTGTCTGCCATCCATCTATCCATCCATCCACTCACTCCCTCACAAGCTCAAATCATCCCTACCTCTCTTCTCGGTTGTCCTCCGCCTCCCGCTCTCCCGTCGACACTGGCCTGGCCGCTTTCAACTCAGTTAGCTGGTTGTGGTGGCATGTCAATTGCTCTGCCATTTACACACGCCCGTCATATGTCCCAACTCTCCCCGGTTCCAGGGATCGTCATACTACGCCTGTAGTAGTTCCTCACTTACCTCTTCTTACCTCTTCTCACCTCTGCGTCACTCCATTTCTCTCGCTTGTGCTGTAGGTGACTCCTGTTCTCCTCGTCATTCCCCTCCATCCTCCTCTTGCACTTCTCCAAGGTCTCCTGTACCACATCCCCAACCTGCCTTTCACAACGTTGATCATTACCCTCAGAAGTGCTAAACACACATACCCTTCCCCAAACTTCACTGTCCAACAAGGAATATCATTCTTACATATCCCAGAGCCATATAGCAATCTCTGTCTCCGACAACAACTTCTTTCCGACTCGCTCAACCAGGAACGACACCATCAGTCCACCATAACTCTGGCTTGACCCCGCGTCTCAGGATCCACCTTGTCGACTGGCAACTGCACGACCCATTTCAACCCGACACTGACATCGCCTTGTCAGCAGCCCTGAAAGGACACTCTCCAAGGCCCAGCTAACCCATCCACCGACACGACTGGGACACAACCATCCACTTACTCATCCAACATCTCTTCCCATCTCAGCCACTGACAGGCGCCGTGCCGCAGCTGTTGAGTGATCGTGAACGTCCCACCCCCCGGAGCGCCAGTTCAGCTGTCAGCAAAACTCGCCCTGGCTTGCAGGCCACTTGTTTATCCCGTTCATCCACATCCGGATAGATGTTAAGTCGTCATCCTGGCACCAATCAAAGCAAGAAAACCGGTAGTTTTTGGAGGGAGGTTCCCCGGAACTTTCCAGCTTAGCTGCATGTCTTCCGATCTTGAAAAGATCTTTGGCGAGTTGGGCTTGACCCAGTATCTTGACACATTTGTCGAGCAGGGGTTTGATGAGTGGGACATTATCCTTGACATCCAGGAGTCAGACCTGTGAGTTTAACTTGGGCTCGACCTTAGGACTCGTGTTGATAGGGTTGATTTAGCGATGCGTTGGGTGTCAAACTCGGCCATCGAAGGGTATGTTTGCCGTTGCTGCACACTTGGGCCGGGTTGCTAATGTGGATTGTGCGATAGAAACTCCAGAGAAGGATTGCCAACGCTCGAGGCATCTCCCCGACGGCATCATTGGTAACACCAGTAAGACCACCAAGCGAAGAGGTCAAGCCTGAAGGCGTGCCACCTGAACCTCCTCGGCCGGAAAGCCACCAGGAGGGGCAGGGGGTTGCGAAGCGAAAGTATCGACGACATCCGAAGGTAAACGGGACAAGGATCCGTTGGACGAGTTCTCTGCTAACGAATAACCAGCCTGATGAAAATGCGCCAGAGAGACCTCCATCTGCATATGTGTTGTTTTCCAATAGTGAGTCGCTACCAAGTTAGACACTTGTCTGAGAGGGCATCGTGCTGACAAGAGGATCGTGTATAGAAATGAGAGAAGATTTGAGAAGTCAAAACCTCAGCTTCACTGAAATTGCTAAGCTTGTGGGAGAGAACTGGCAGAACCTTGACGCGGTTGAGAAGGAATCGTACGAGGGCCAGGCCAATGCCGACAAAGAAAAGTACCATCGAGACTTGATGGAGTACAAGAAAACTGCCGACTACAGGAAGTATATGCAATACCTCCAAGAGTTCAAAGAGAAGCAAGCCAAGCGAACTCAAGGTTTGTAGCCAGAGCAGCTCTAGAAGCAGATACTGTTGACATAAAGTTCATGAAGCTGACTTGGTGTCCGCGGTATAGTCAACGATGCCTCAAAACGACCCAAATTGGACTCTGCCCGGTTACGGCATGGAAGTAGCAGCAGCACATTGACGCCCGGCGGCAACACGTCGAGTGCAAGTGGAAGTGGCAGCGAGAGACTTCAGGGGAGCGAACCACCTCCATCCCGGAGGGAGAGGTTGAACTCGATTGCATCGGTGGCCGAATCGCAGCACTCGTCAACGACACCGACATTACCATCGCAAGCGAATTCGAATGACGACACCATGTCATCACCACGAATCCTTCACTATGACAGCGGGAGCCCACGAGATTCGCATCGTCAGCCTCCGCAGCGTCAGGGGTCATGGCGAGAAGGTGGCCCAACCCATCAACATCTGCCATCGCTGTCCAACATGCTCGATGATGGTAGGAAACCCATGCCGGCTGCCACTGGATCCGAGGGCAACCCATACTCGTCCGGCTTCGTCGCCGCCAACCATCCCCGGTCGGTACCTGAGGTTCCGAATGTGCTTCCTTCAGCACCGGTGAGAGCGCCACTGCTCCGACACGAACAATCCTCCAACAGCAGCGTTGGATCAATCAGCCCAGCAAACAGCTTTGCGCGAACGCCCGGCGAGGGACCGCTGCCGATACACGCCCTCCTCTCGCACCACCAGACGATGCCGACTCCAGCCGTGACTACGGCAGCGATCTTTGAAAGGGGCTCGCCTGGGTCTGGCACTGGCGCAGTCAGCCCAAGCCCGACAGACCCGACACGGCCGCCTTTCGGGCATGGGGCCGTGCCTAGGGGATATGGTACTTGATCCTCGCGATGTGTAGGCTTCGTCAGGAGATCAAGCTAACTCGGCTCACAAGGCTTCCGTCCTCTGCCACCCACTGGGCTGCTTGGCAGGGCAGAACCAACAGGGGATGCCGACGTGTTGATGACACCTGCTCCCGACCTGATGGCTCCCATCCAGGAACACTCCATCAGATCTCGACTTGATGGCATGAGTGTTCTCCTGAGAGCGGGCGAGCTTGTTGAACGACATGAACGAGACGACCGAAGATGAGAAGATTCCGGGATTGTTGCTTGAGACGGATGGATCGACGGTCCGGTCCATAATGACAATGACAGGCACGTTCCCGCGTAGGAATAGGTTTCTCTTCTTGGCCAGAGAGAAACAGCTTTGTGTGTTTTTTCTTCTTGGATACCCACGAATTATCATGTAACCTACTGAATGAGATTGGGCATTGGCGGGTGGCGGTGCGGTGCGGTATGGTACGGTATGGTACGCATATATGTATGTAATGGCTGGCTGGCTGGTATGGATGGGTATTTGCGGACTCGATTGTGCGTGCAGTCGTACGTGGGCTTCGGCGTTTCGGACTCTGTTATGGATCCCAAAGGGATCAAAAAGGATATCTGGACTGTCAGTCTTACAGATGAAGGGCGGCATATTGAGTAGGCTGGGTTTGGGTAACGACGACATTATATATACTATGTACTGTCATGTCATGATTGCGTATTTGTGTATGTGTGTAGGTTGTGAGGCTGAGTGAGAGAAATCCTGTTTTTTTTGTTAGTGGTAAAAGAAGGGACTAGAAGCAGGACAGAAACAAGAAATGAAGAGGCAACAATAAACGAATCTGAAAGAAGGCGAGAGATCTGCACTTGTGTCTGTGTGTGGTCGGTCAAGGTTGAGAAAGCATCAGACCACTGGGCAGCATATTGCGGCGAGGGACCTTTTGCAGTGAGATGAAACAAGAGGGGAGGGGGGGCGACGATCGATACAGTTACAAAAAGAGAAAAGAGAGGAGAGAATTAAACGAACGAAGAATAGGAGGGGATCATGTCGTGTTTAAAGTAGAAGCAGGCTGGCTCTCTCGGCCTGACCTTCCTTGGTTTATCCTCTCCGACCCCCCGACAAAAGTGAAGTGTGAGGCTTTCAGTTCCTTCCCACTTCGTCATAAGGGTCCAGTTGCCAATCCGTCAGGACGTCATGGCGCAGCCACGTTTTTCTTTTATTTGGCGCCTTTTTTGGGGGGGAGGGGCGAGGGGCAAGGGTCCTTCTCATCCATTCATAGCTCGTGGGGGGTGTGTGTGTGGGAGGAGATGGAGATGGAGAGAAAGAGGGTCCCTCTCCTCTTCTTTTCCATACGACGTCAAGTCAAGGCAAGCTTGGATGGGGCGAATGGCTTGCTCTGGTGCCACTGTACCATCTGATTATGCAGTTGTATTGTCGTGCCATCTCACGGACGAGAGCCAACATGAGGGGATTCCAGGTTTGTGAGTTCCAAGATACAGTGTTCAACTTTACAAGAGTAAAGAAAATACTCAGGTTGTTTCAAGTACAAAACATAAACCATCTAATTTCATCCATTCCCATCTCATCATACCCATGTCGTTGCATCGTATCCTTTCTCATCGGATGTTGTTGCACCATTCCATCCGTCAACCTTCTTCTCCCCAACGCCTGGATATCAATCATCACACGACTTCCAATGCCCAAGAGACACACACACACGCTGTCTGCCATGACTTCATGTACAACAACAAACAAAGACGCTGCACAACCATAAGCAGAAATAAACCCCTCCTCCTTTCTTGAATTTGCTCAATTACTCTTCCACAATCTCTGCCGTCCAGTCCTTACGGATCTCCAACTCGGACAAGTCGGCTGTCTTCTCAATCACCAGGCCCTTTTCGTTGGCCAAGTGTAGTAGGCAGATGAAGCAGTATGATGTTGAAATATCGTCCATCACCGGCTTAGGATACACCGACTGCAAGTTGTTCATGACAGAAGTAAACTTGAGCGGCTCATCCTGGTTTGCCTCGGCAGGGGTCTCGGCAGGTTTCTACAGCCAAAGCGTCAGTCTCATGTCCAAGTTATGAGTTGCGTTTGGAAACTTACCTCGAGAGCTTCCATATCCATGCCCTTCCAGATCTCCTCCTTGAGCCTTCGGACATCCACCTTCTTGGCCACCCTTGCGTATTGGACGTACTCTGGCCGCACTCTCCTTGTTTGAGTGACCAGTGTTGTTCCGAATGCTCCAGTATTCGTCACCGTCTCGCCGCCGAGGAGAGCTGTGAGACCACCGTTCTCTGTCATGCCAGGCTGACCATCCACCCCTGGTGTGAAATGCTCACGAGCATCGGAAAACTCGAGATCATCGTCGTCGTCCAGGTCACCACCTGGGAATGGCATGCCGTCATCCTGGAAGAAGTTGGCGTCATAATCACCCTGAGGAAGCGCTGTATCGTCTGAGTCCTGCATAGGGGCCTTTTGCTTGGCCCAGAATGCCTCATCCATCTCCCCTTCGGGCTGGTTGTCCTGGACAGTGTTGCCGAAGCCACCGGCCCGAGCGCCAAATCCAGTCCGTCGTCTGCCCATTCGAGCCTTGGGCTTCAAAAACAAGCTCAGGAGGGACTTGGAGTTGAAGTGCTTATCGTCAGGAAGAAGATTCCGTGACTTGGACTTCCAGTCCTTCTTGGGCATGCTGATGGCCGAGTTGTTGGAAGCCTGCGTGTGGAGGACATCCCACGCATGAGAGTCGATAGGCGCAGCAAAGTCAATCTCGAAGGGCTCCTTTTCCTTGCGCTTCTTGGTCTCACCCGCAGGCTTGTTGACATCCTTGATCTTCCGGATTCTCCAGTGCTCGGCACTTGACCAGTTCTTTTGTAGTGCCTGGTCGAAGAATCCAAGGATGTCTTCGTGCATCTTGTCCGCCTTCTGCGCACTGGTCATCGAGACCACATACTCTCCATTATTATCGAACCCTTCCCCGTCACCGCCTTCTTCGCCGAGACCAGCGTCGTACACTCGCATCTGTGGTTCCAAGGCGGCTTCTCGGGCCCATGCTTCACCACCCTCGCCAAAAGCGACCTCGCCCACCACGTCAAAGGACCCTAGTCCGAGGTCGTCATCATCAAAGCCTGCAGGGGCATCACCATCGATGACTAGTCCGGAAATGTCACCGATAGCACCTGGCGTCTTCTCCTTGTCTTGATCTTGCCTCCAGTCTTCGGGCGCCTTCAGGAAGGGGATATCCATAGATCCGGAGGGGTCTCCCAGATCAAATGTCTTGAGAGAAGGGCACACATCGAGCTCGTCAAGGCGTTGCAAGTCGGGGATAAACTTGGCTCCCAGAGCCCCCACGTCGATCTCGACATCAGCTTCCTCCTCTTCTTCCTCAATAGGTTCCTCCTCTTGTTGCTCGGCCTCCTCATCTTCCTCGTCGCCGAATTCCTCAGACTTCGTCTTCTTTCCCAGGGTGTTTGCGTCTCCAGAGTCGTCGCTGCTGTCGAAGACGATACGTCCTTGTGAGTCAATCATGAGATGGTTCAGCAAGAGTCCCTTGGCGCCGCCCTCATCAAAGTCGGCAGAGGCCTTCTTGAAAAGGGGGTCAACCGCAAATTCTAGCTCAAACTTTTTGAGTTGCAATGAGTTGAAAGAGGGGGCCAGGGTAGCTTCAGATGATCGCTGCGTCTACGAAAAGTCAGTATGAGCCATAGAGAGCGCCAGGATCTCCCCATTACCTTCTTCTTGGGTTTCTTCTTCACGTTGCCATTCTCATCTAGCTCTTCCTCATCGCTGTCCTCACCCTCTTCACCATCTCGGTCCTTCTTCTTGGCATTGTTGCTGTCGGCAAGACCGCTCAGCAGCTTGCCCGTCTCGGTTGCGACACTGTCGACTCGGTTTGTGTAAATCTTGACACACCCATCCAGGGTGCAACTGGCCTTTTGAAAGTTGACGCCGTCGCCCTCTTTCAGGAGCGACATGTCGTGAAAGTAGTCGATGAGGGCAAAGTTCCACGAGTTTGTAGCATTGATCTTGTTGTCGGTCGCCATCTTCATCCATTCCTCAAAGTTGGCGAGGATCGGGACACGCTTCATAGGCGTGACCGCAGATCCGCCTACTACAAAGCCCTCATCATCGTCAATGTTGATGCTCCGGCTGCCGTGGGGTGTGCGGGGATCGGCTCCTGGAGAGTTCTCCATGTCGTCGCGGCGGAGGCTGACCTTGCGAGGGGTTGCAGCCTTTTTGATCTCGTTGAACTGTTTCTCTTGGAGTGCTCGCCTGGAGCTCATGCGCTGGCCCTTTTCGTGGACATCGTCGTTGAGAGGAATCCTGGGAGATGCGTTAGTATCACGGTTGCTATGGAATGTTCGGTGAGGGCTTACTTGATGGGCGACGCCGTCTTGAATGGTGAGGCCGTGCTAGAGCCAGTATTGGATCTGGCATTCCCCGTCCGGGGAACTTGAGCAACGCGAGGCATTTTTTGGAGTCTTTTGCGCGGATTGTGAAGGCAAGAAGGCTGGATTCGACGAGGCCTGGCGCGTCGTCGTCGTGGTGTTGCGGGACCCCCCTTGCCAAAGTAAACAAAATAAATGCGGCTGCTACTGTTCGTGGGGTAAGGTTGGGCCACTTGGTGGTGGTGGAGGGACGGAGTTTGGGCCTTGGAAATAAGGCATAAAGTGTGGCTGAGATTCTTCAACTGCCAACTGCCACAGCCACAGCAAGAACACGGCCAGGTACCTCGAGCGGGGTGGCAGGTACAACGCTTCGGTGCCTTTTCGGTGAACAGGCAGGCGGTGGAGGAATTGAATTCCCCTCTCAGAATCTCATCACTCCCACGCACCTTCCGTCCGAAACGGAGAATAACGGATCGCTTCCAAGGCAGGAAGGAGAGTGCACAGGAATCTACCCCTGCCCCATGCCTGCCCGCATAAAAACAAAGTGCCCCCAATCAGCACGTGGCAGCGCCAAAGCCAAGCACGTTGGACATTGTGTTTGAGCCATGTTGCATCGGCGTCGCGCATGATTTGTAGCCGGATCTCTATTGATCAAGAGTGGCTGCTGATCTTGTGAGCGAGTGCCACTGTGCCAGACTGTCACTGCCAACTCTAATGTGGGCGAGCCGAAGCCATCGGTTCCTCTCCAAGACTCTTGGAGGGCTGGGCCACACTGTGGCGAGAGCCGGCTAATCTCCGCCGCGCGGCCTTCTATTGGACGCCGCCGGCGGCCTCCCTCGGGGTACCTAAGGTTGTCGTCACGGAATAAGGCGAAATGGACCCGTCACACGGGGACGCCAAGTCTGTGAGCTTGGATTCTGCCCGCTTTTGGGCGTGGGATATTCGCCGGGGGGGAGGGAGAAACTGTACTGTAACTAACTCTATGGGATACTCCTCGAATCCGAACCCGAGGCAAGCACGACGTGGACAGGACGTAATGTCATGATACTTTGGTTTCGCTACCTAATCTACAGTACCTTACCTACTACTAGTGTCCCGCCCCCATATGATCCGCCTACATCCATCTTCTTCACTAACACGAACTTCTCTTTGAACTCCCAAGCTTCTCTCTCCCTTCCCCCTTGCTCGGTCCACGAGTGAGGATGGCCTCGGTAGTTACCACGGTATAACATGTCGACAGCAGCCACAGCATGACAATGACAACCCCTCGTGGGCCCATCCGCTCAGGCGGAATGGCCAAGGGCCGTAACCCGAGCTCGAAACGATTCCTCAGAGGCAGCCGCCTCCAGTCCCGCCCTTTTTACGTTACGATCCTGATCCTCTCGGTTCTCACGGCATACTCCTTCCTATCGCACACGACCGCCGCGCGTTACGCCTCCCGCAGCGACACGACACCCGCCGAAACTCTGCTCTTCAAGCGCAGCTCCTCTTCGATCGAAGCCCCCGAATGCAATGACGTCCACGAAGCTCAAGACAAGTGCGCCTTTGTCAGGCAGTATTGCGCCGACGACGATGCTGGCCTTATCCATTACCTCGACCTCTACTACTGCGCCTTCGCCGATATCCAGCCCATCGCATTCAGCTTGCTCGTGATATGGCTAGGCCTCCTCTTCACCACCATCGGCATAGCTGCAAGCGACTTCTTCAGCGTCAATCTGAGCACAATTGCAACAATTCTTGGCCTTAGCGAGAGTCTGGCCGGTGTCACGTTCCTCGCTTTTGGAAATGGCTCCCCAGATGTCTTTAGCACATTTGCTGCCATGGGCTCCAACAGCGCCAGCATGGCCGTTGGCGAGCTTATCGGCGCCGCCAGTTTCATCACTGGTGTTGTCGCGGGTTCTATGGCTCTTGTCAGGGAGTTTCGCGTCGACCGTAAGACATACGCTCGCGATATTTGCTTCTTTATTCTCGCAGTTGTCTTTACAACCATCTTTTTAGCCGACGGCCATCTGCACTTGTGGGAGTGTTGGCTCATGATCGGTTACTATACCATCTACGTGATCACTGTTGTGACTTGGCATTGGTACTCAACCAGGCGGAAGCGGAGGCAGCGCAGAGAGGGAGAGGCGCGCAGCCATGTCTACGGGCCCATTGGCCACTCTGGGGATGAATTGGCAGGCGAGCCGTACCGGGACGATCCTGATGAGGTTGGGTCCGGGCCAGGCGCCTCGCATTCTGCTCCGCTTGACATTTCAGTTCTTGAAACTGGACCTAGGATTGAGATCGAGGGCCAGGAACCAGAGTCAAGTGACACGTCCAGCGAGGACCATGACCGAATGGTTGCCGCCGAGGTCGCCAGCAGCATGCGAGTCCTTCGGACTAGACCTGGTAGGAGACATACTTTGACTCCTATCAGGCCCAGTCTAGTTGGTGCGCTCGAGTTCAGGTCGGCCCTCGCCCAACTGCAGCGCGAGGGCAACCTGCAACTGGCGCCCATCCCAGAGAGAAGCTCCTCTGATCATCATGTACACCACAGACGGAGGGTGACTACGACGACCATGCCGGACTCTCGCTCCGATGGTCTACTCGCGACCGCGCGTGCCGAACATGAACTAAGGAGAAACAGAGCCCTCTCCTCAGGGGACCAGCCAGTTGGGCCTTTGATCCATCATGATTTGTTGGCGCCCAGCCGAGATTCAGGTGACGGCAACCTATCTGTTCCTCCGTCGAACGCCAGCGGAACGCGATCACCAAGCCCGAGCCCGTCTTACACCGTCGGAGGCAACCTGGCTCCTCCCCCTGTCGGTCCCAGCGGGACTACTGACGATGCTCCAGCTGAGGATCACCAGAACCAATTGCTTACTCCTCAGCTCGAGTTGCAGATTCCCAGTCGTCGCAGCAGCTACAGTGATAGGTCTTCCCCGAACAGCCCTTTCCCCATGTACACGGACTCACCCGCCCTGCTCACACCCAACTACCAGGCTGAGCCTACCGAGTTTTTGTCTCCAGGAGCTGTCTCACCGGGCACCACGCCTTCGGGTGCGGCAAGTCGTGAAACACCGTTTGCAGATCTGCAGCGGACGGCGGTATCGCCGAGCCGTCCTGTGAGATGGTGGCCATATGCTGTGCTGCCACCTCCGCATATCCTCTTGGCCACCTTATTTCCCACGCTGCAGGGATGGGGTGAAAAGACGGCCTGGGACAAGTTCGTCAGCGCCATTTCTGTGCCTAGTATCTTCCTTCTGGTCACGACTCTACCAGTCGTTGACTCTGAGACGACAGATGACGACATGTCCATTCTGGACACACTCCTTGACCACAGTGTTCACCATCACGACCATAACCCAAGCATTGGGCATATGGCTCCGCCTGTGTCCATCGAACATGCGGCGATAGAGCCAGAGTCGGAGTGGGAGCGTTACCGTAGGCATACCCTCCACAGCCGCGGGAACAGCTACATCGCCTCATCTGCTACCACCCCTTTCACGCACGCCGAAGAAGGAGAAGCCGTGGACGATCCGCACTTCTCGCTCGGTCCTCCAGCTATTGTGACAAAGCCAGCTTCCGATTTCCCGTCCTCCAGCAGTGTCAAGAATGACTGCACGGGTTGGAACCGATGGCTTGTGGCGCTCCAGCTCTTCACCGGACCCCAATTCGCCGCCATTGTTCTCTGGGCTAACATGTTGGAGGACTGGGAAAATCCTCACAAGGTTCTGATCCGAATGGTGATGTACTCGCTCCTCGCTTCGCTTATCCTGCTGGGTGTTCTCGTCCTCTTTACGACAGAGGAGAGACGCCCGAAGTATCACTATCTGTTATGCTTTATGGGATTCATCATCAGTATCGCTTGGATCTCGACCATTGCCGGTGAAGTCGTGGGAGTCCTGAAGACTGTTGGGGTCATCCTCAACATCTCAGAAGCTCTTTTGGGACTTACAATTTTTGCGGCTGGAAACAGTGTTGGAGATTTAGTCGCCGATATCACGGTAGCGAGGCTTGGATACCCTGTCATGGCCTTGTAAGTAACGACCCGGTCTCTTTAAGCGCACAACTGACAATGACTTTTTAGGTCTGCCTGCTTTGGAGGACCCATGCTGAACATTCTGTTGGGTATCGGCATTGGCGGCGCCATGATGATGATTCAAAAGGCAAACAAGAAGCATCGCCAGGACCCCAGTCATCCCATCAAGTACAAGCCTTATCGCATCCAGGTTGGCGGGACTCTGATGATCTCGTCCATCACACTCCTGGTGATGCTGGTAGGCTTGCTGATTGTGGTGCCGATGAACAAGTGGATTCTGAGTCGGAAGATTGGATGGGGATTGATTGCGCTCTGGGCAGTGAGCACGATTGTGAATGTGGTTGTCGAATTAACGGGTGTTTGGGGAGAGATGTAGCTGTGCATTAGTTGGCCTTTGCAACATGGCCTTGATAGCATCATGATAGACGACATCCTGTAGTTGAACCTTTTCGAGCAATCGACGAATATATTTGCTTCAGTTCACATTGAAAGAATAGGAAAATGTGCATCAGGAGCCAAATCGTGATCCGTCATGACATGGACCTTGGTTGGTGAAGCATGGTCTCAAAGCATGGAGACTGTGTGACGGGTGTGAAGAAAAAGAAGGTCTAACTGGCAAAAATTATAGAGATGGCAGAAGATATATGGCAGATAAATGGTAGATTTTGTTATGCAGCAAATTACGCTGTAGGGTTAGTCATGTAGCATGCTTCGTAGAATGTTAGTTCACTGTGGGATTAGTCTGGATAGCATGCTTCGTAGAATGTTAGTCGGCGCGGGGGTTGAACCAGAGCACTCGCTACTAAGTTCTGCGAGAGCTCAGGAACATGACGCTTGCCAGTTCCGTCATTGCTCTCGTTGGGAAGATTGGGATTTAAACTGAATGATAATACCTCCCCCTGTGGTGCGTGTGCTGCAGCTGGCGGGCAGCTGGCGAGCTTATTTTCAGATGCGCCGCTCACCGAGAGCTTGACCGACGGTGAAGGACCCACTTGTCGTCTGCGAACGGTTCGGAGGTCGGAGGAGTGGTCCACCGATGGTGTTCGGTGGGGACCCCACTTTAAAAAAGACGGCCGAGATTTCGCTTGCGGGAGATCGCAGTGGGGGTAGACAAATTAAGACGGCCGAATCGAATTGCACTCATGATGCAAGTTTCTTGTTGAGAACATATTGGTCCAGAGGAGATTTTTGTTCCGGAAATGAGAGCTGGAGGTAAGACTGGCCAGATATTGACTACTCCGTAAGTCGCTGTGAGTTGAACAAAACGAGACTGTCAAGCAGGGGACAGACGATGCTGAATGACAGCTGAGAAACCATCTCCTTCATGACATGCTG
Source organism: Fusarium sp. NRRL 66088 (assembly GCA_013186415.1). Taxonomy (NCBI): domain Eukaryota; kingdom Fungi; phylum Ascomycota; class Sordariomycetes; order Hypocreales; family Nectriaceae; genus Fusarium; species Fusarium sp. NRRL 66088. The sequence goes on along the minus strand of JABCKD010000680.1, from coordinate 94,634 downwards.
TCCTCATGGCTTCGAATGGCGCGTTCCTAGTCAAGATCTTGTCAATCTCATCTCGCTTCAACAACTGCGCCTCCACGACATGACTCTCTACCGTCGTCCGGTCAAGCAAACCCCTGGAGTAGTGGCTTGGGCGATTAATATTCGTAAATGGGCCAACGTGGTCTTGTGAGAAGGGGGGGGGGATCGATCCTGTCGCGTAATCCATCTCGTTTCGAGGTGATCAATGCCCCGCGTGATCAGAGTTGAAACAAGATGAATTCGTCATGGGGTTGTAGATGCCAGATTGCGCTTTGTTGAATGTTGCTGGTGTTGAATCCAAGTTAAAGGCTGAGAGAGTCCAAGTATAAGTTAAGACCGTCCGGACGTGGTCAAGCTCTTACCCTTTCAGAAAAGGTACAATACAGTAGCTTCGTTGCCCCGCACCCTTGCATCGCAGCTGCCCCTCAGACCCCTTCCCCCCTCCTCAACACCATTGACCGAGCCTCTTTGGGTATTCTGTACCATTTTTTTTTCTTCCTCCTTGTTTTTCCATCAATCGTCCTCACGAATCTTCACAATGGCCAACCCTCCTCCGTCCTACACTCCCCTTGCGGAGCGTCCTCTCAAGGACACCATCTGCCTCTTCGACGTTGATGGCACCCTCACCCCCGCCCGCCTGGTACATCCTCCTTGTCCCTCCACCGCCCTCCTTCGTCGCTAACAGTCGCAAAAGGACGCCTCCCCCGAGATTCTCCAGATCCTTCAGGACCTCCGTGCCAAGTGCACCATTGGCTTCGTCGGCGGCTCCGACTTTGCCAAGCAGCAGGAGCAGCTGGGCAAGCCCGCTGGCCAGCCCGTCACCGCCCTCTTCGATTTCTGCTTCTCCGAGAACGGCCTCACTGCCTACAAGCTCGGCGAGCCCCTCGAGTCCAACACCTTCATCAAGTGGATCGGCGAGGACCAGTACAAGGAGCTCGCCAACTTCTGCCTCCACTACATCGCCGACCTCGACGTCCCCGTCAAGCGTGGAACCTTTATCGAGTTCCGCAACGGCATGATCAACATCAGCCCCATCGGCCGTAACGCCAGCACCCAGGAGCGAAACGACTTTGAGAAGTTTGACAAGGACGCCAAGGTCCGCCAGAAGTTTGTCGAGGCTCTGAGGGAACGCTTCGGTCACCTCGGTCTGACGTATGCTAAACTCAACCCATCATGACAAGACCCCCCGATAGCTAACACGTACCGCGCAGCTTCTCCATTGGAGGCCAGATCTCCTTCGACGTCTTCCCCACTGGCTGGGACAAGACCTACTGCCTCAGGCACATCGAGAACGATGCCAAGAAGCCCGATGGCATCGCCTACAAGACCATCCACTTCTTCGGCGACAAGACCTTTGAGGGCGGCAACGACTACGAGATCTACACCGACTCCCGCACCGTCGGACACTCCGTCACCAACCCTGACGACACCATCCGCATCCTCAAGGAGCTCTTTGATCTCTAGATACATATGCTGGCGTTGGGATAAGAAGCAACAAAAGCACACATACACGCACAATAGACATGAGACCAAGAAAATACAAGCTTTGCGCACATATTCAACAGCTGCTCTAATCTTTATCAATTACCATGTGACAGGTGATAATATCATGTCCATAGGTAGGTATTCAACATCAAGGTATATCCAAATGTATAAACAAGTCTTCATCAAGTCATATAAGCCGCTACATGTGCAACATCAAATGGCCGAAACCTGTCATCAACTCCATCCTCCTCGAGATCAATATCCAACTCTTCTAATCCCTCATCGTCCATACTCCAAATGAGGGATGATGACGGGACCATACTTGGTGGGCGCTGTGAAGGCCCCGTCACCCTGCACCACGAAATCGACAGCCAGGCTGACCTTGGACAGACCCTGCCCGTGCTGTGAGCCGTTGAGACTTGGGTTTGGGCTAAAGGCCGCCTGGCTCTGCGCCGCCAGGGCGTCTTGGTCATAAGACACGACAGCGACGTAGTTTCGGCGACCCATGAGCTTCTTGAGCTCCCGTGCAGCACCACTGGCGTCGGTATGGAAGATCTCCATCATGTCCTCCTTTGTGTCCGACACCTCGTGCGTCGACTTCTTGCCATTCTGTGGCACATACAGCGTCTTCTGATTGTGCAGCATCTTGAGGACATAGTTGCTTTGTGGTGCGGCAACGATTGGCGACGAGATGATCTGGTACATGGTCTTGTGGTCACCAGGGTGAGTAGGATCATGGACCAGTCCGGCTCCTGAGGCGTTGACATCTATAATCATGTTAGTTTAGTGTTCAAAGCCCAAGTATAAAAAGACTCCCAACGTACCTCCAGAAAGGAATGTCATTCGGATTCCCTTCTGCTGTGCAATGCCCTGGAGCGTTCGGATAAAGTAGGTCCTTTCGAGATCCTTTGTGTCATGAGTCCACATGTCCTTGAGCACCTCTTGGATGTCAAGCTCGCCAAACTGGTTCAGAACGTTGCCCATGAGGCCTGCCTTGCCAACGGCCTTCTTGACCTGCGAGAAGCCCTGGGCAACAACCTCTTTGCCACCGACCACGCCAGCCACTGAGCTTGTCACCTTGCCCAGAATGTTGTACGTTGTGTTGACCGCCTTCTTGCCCACGGCCATAGTGTTGGCAAGACTCTCCACTGTATCCAGGCGAGGATACACAAGTGGCACAGAGACCATCCAGATACAGTGCTGTACACTAGGAGGTAGCGTGGCAACCTTGGGGAAGATGCCTTGATAGGTCGGGCCAGCCATGACCTGAGCCTGTGTACGCTCCGATCGACAATCAGGGCCAACAACCACCACGGCCGGTCCAAGGAACTTGACAAAATGCCAACCCGTGCCGGTAACCGTGAAGATGTCATGATCGGTGCTGACGTTTCGCAGCATTTCGATCGTGGTGTGGTGCTGGAAGAGCAGATACATCTCCGTTGCAATTCGGCCAATGTTTTTGAACATGGGCGACGACTGCATATAATCAGGGTAGGAACCATATCCGTCGAAGCTGTGGTGATGAGTAAAATGTCTCCAGAGAGAGAGCTAGACAATCAACTTACATGTCGTGATCATCGATCTGTAGGACGTGAGGGATCTGCGCAAACGCTTCCCGCAGGTATGGCTGGTCAAAGTGGCTGGTATAATAGTGGAAGTAGGCATGAGAAACATCTTCCTCATGGCGGGCTGTCCATTGAACATTCCTCTTGTTTTCGCGGCCGCTCATAGCAAGCCATTGCTTGAGAAGAGGCACTTCTTTCCAAAGTCGGTCACCGTAAATCTGGTCTCCCAAGCCCAGCTGGACGTGGAAACCACCGCATTCAACATTCTTCTGGAGGACATCCTTCCACATGAATCCGACTCCGCCAAGCTTAGCACGCTCGTTCTGTGATGTGCCAGAGGCGAAATCATTACCAGAGTGTGCGATGAAACGCCAGCTCGTTTCTTGACGTCCAGCGACAACAAACTCATAGCGGGTGCAGCCCAGATGAGACGTGACAGCATATGTCCATCTTTCGGTACCAGCTTCAGCCATGGGAAGCTCAACATCGTATTTATAAAACTTCCACCTCTGGTGCGTAAAAATGGGGCGAGGCTGAAGCTGGCCGGGATTCGGCGACAGATCCATACTCAAGTGGATGTGGATTGTTGGGGGCTGAGGAGCATCCGTCACGATAAGAATGCTTCCAAGCCACAGGCCCTTTTCGACATCCATGTTGACATATCGAAGGTAGGGGCCAAAGTAGACGCCGTTTGTAGGCTGAATTCTATACATGTCAACACCAGCGCTGGGCGGAGGTCCTGTGAATCCAGCAGCTGTGGGAGTGGCTGAAGCGGCCACGCTCATGATGCTCTCGGCATAACCTGGAGTATGGGGTGGGAACATGGGCGAAGCCATATTCTGCTTGCCAAACATGCCGGGCGATCCCAGGGGGTTTCCGTACGTGGAGGCCGTGGGAGATAGAGGGGCCTGCTCATGTGTCATGGGGTTTGGTCCCTTAGGGAATTCCCACTGCGTCGCTTGGGTCGCGAGATGGATGTAATAGTACTGGCCGGAATTCTGGTCGAGATGTGCTATCCATCCCTCAGGCAAGGGAGGAGGCGAAGCCGGATTTTGAGCCTCGAAGGGCTGAGCAGCAGCGGTTGCTTGCTGCGAGCTTTGTCCATTCTGCTCGGGGTGGGGGTCGTTGGCAAATGCTGGGTGTCCGGGATGCTGTAGAGCGGGCGAGGCAAGGCCAGCAGCAGCGGTTGCAGTCGCCGCTGTTGCTGCGGCTGCTGCCACGGCCGCTGCCTTCTTGGGTGGTGTCGATGCGCTGGGGATTGGCTGCTGGGCGGGAGTTGAAGCTGATGCGTGCGCAGGATGCTGTTGCTGCTGCTGTTGCTGCTGTTGCTGTTGTGCCTGTTGTGCCTGCTGCTGCTGCTGCTGCTGTTGAGGACGCTGTTTCTCACTTGGATAGGAGGAGCCACTGCCAGTGTTTAAGCTCGAGTATGCGGGAGGCGGAGAGTTTGTGCTCATGCGTTCGAAGTCCTGCTCCAACACACTAACTTGTTCTTGACCATGGGGTTGCTGAGGCTGCTGCTGCTGGGGTTGGGGTGGCGGCATGTGTTGCTGCTGCTGTTGCGGCTGAGGAGGAGGGCTGAACGAGATTTTAGTCGGGGGAGGACTTGTAACGGCATTCATGCCCTGGTAAACAGTCGGAGGCCCGGATGGCGCCTGGTCCGGCGACTCTGTCGGCGTCCACGGCCGTTGAGGCGGAGGCTGATTTCCATATTGGGCAAGTCGCTGGGTGGCGGCAGCGCTGGGGGCGCCGAGGCTGTTGAGCGTCGCCGTACCAGAAATACCGGCGGCGGCATACCGGGCCTCGATAGCATCGGCCGGTACATGGCCGGGCTCCTCGACCGGGGTTTCGGGGGGAGGAGGGGAACCCCGGCTGGCCCGGGTGGTTGAGGTCGAGGCGTTTGAAGCAAAGCGATTCACTCCCGAACCATCCATCTTTGTTTGCTCAACGGCAGTCTTCGCCGGGGGCAAGGGGGCCTCGGCGGCGGCGGCGGCTGCGCCGGGTGGTGGGTAGTATGTCTTTTGGTAGCTGGGATAGTTGGCGTTGGACGAACCCGGACGGTGATGATCTGCTATGGGACGCTGAAAGAGATCCTGGTCGGCATCGGGGCTCGTCGGGGAAGAAATGGGCTTCGGGGCAGCACCTCTTCGCTCAGCAAGACCAGGCTTCTTTCCCTGGGGACTTGTCTCTAGACGAGGGCTGGTATCATTATAGGCTGAACCAAAGGGCTTTGCAGGAGTCGGTTTACGGATGTCGTCGTCGTCCGGGAAGGGCAGGGGGGCAGCAGAGCTCGAGGCACCTGGAGGAAGAGGGAAGGAGTGCTTAGAGATGGGAGACGTGGACGACGGAGGTGCCGGGTATCTGAAGGTGGAGGAGGAGGACCTGCTGTCCTTGGCGGGCTGGGGGCTCTGGGGTTTGAAGATACGCAATGGCTCGATGGTCGGGCTGTCGCAGTCGTCGGGAGCAGGTTTGTTGAGGAACATCTCCTCGTCCGGGACACCGCGACTTCGCTCCATCTTGGCCTAGATGAGCGCCGGGGCGGGCGACAGGATAATGTGAGGCGGTTTCTGGGTATGTGCCCGGTAGGTATCGCGGGGTTGGTGGTTCGGTGAGGGGAGGGGAGGGGACGACGAGACGCCGCACTAGAGCTGTATGAGGCGAGCGTTTCGCAAGGTCGAGTATCCAAGAATGGAAGATGACGAAGCGCTAGGGATTGCCGTTGGACGAAACTCGGTCGAGTGAGGGCGAATCCTTCAAATCGCAGAGTCGCGATGAGTCTTGGTGGTTGGGCGGGGTTGCGTTGCGTGAGGCCTGAAAGTACGTAGTAGGTAGGTGCGGCAGGTGCCAAGTGACGTGGGCGGTCCCCAGTAAGCTCCAGCGGGTCGCAGAAACGGTCGCGCCAGGAACAAGAGCTTTATGTATTGGTTTCAGAAGCGCGATGAGTCTGACAGATGGATGAAGCAAGCAGGCAAAAGGAGCAATAAAGGGGACAGAAAATTACGTGGACGAGGAGAAGGGGGAAGCAAGAGAGGAAGAGAGGGTCTGTCTGGTCAAGCGCCGTGCCCTGCTTTGGCCATACAAATATGATAGACGGCCCCGGTAGGTACGGCGGGAGAGGCGGGGATGCTTGGGCGCGAGTGACGTTAGTAGCTGAGAGGGAGCTTGTCTTGCGTGTAGTGTAGTGTAGCGTAGTGGTGTGGCAAAGATGGAGGCCCAATACTTGAAAGTTGATAAAGATCGAATGAGTACGCGAGGGCAAGGATCAAGGCCAATATCTCGCTAACAGCTTTCTCGATAGAATTAGGACAGTTGAATGATACTCTCACATACTCTTACAGCCTAACATGTTCAACTGCATGACACGATACTAAGCGTTTAGCCGCCGGATATGTTAGCCAAGACGACAGGAACTTGCGCAAAACTTTCATTATCAACCAAAAAACAAAGTTCTCATCCGGCGGCATCTTCAGGGGCACAGAGGCAACCAGCTTTGATCATGCACCGCAATACTTCGTCACCACGGCAAAAGAATCCATCTCGAAAATGGAGACCCGACTTCTGTTTCGGCGGGCACCACGAGGAGAAACGACCTCTGATTGGCTCCGTCAAGACATTTGCCAATCCTGTAAGCGCCCGGGAGCTTGATCTAGAGCGGGCCAGAGAACGGGGTCTCGGGAAGTGCCAGGGTTTGGGGGCCAGACGACGGTGAGTGTGGATCACTTGGGGTAGACCCGTGCATCATGAGAGGCTTCTGACCCATCATGGGCACCAGCATAGCCTCGATGCAAGCGCTGAGCTCCTCGAGCCAAGAACAGGAGGGAACCAGTACCAGCGCGAGTATTTACCCACCTGGCACTCAAGACAGCTGGCTTTGGAACAGAGAGAGGAGTCACAGTTTCTATGAGACGGGAATGAGTCGATGTGTACATGTATCCGTACCGGTTTGTTCCTGCGTGTAACGGCTTTGCATGTGTCTTCTCATGCATCCAATCACGACTTCAACAGGCCTGATGAGCATGTGAAGCTCCCACCAGATAATAAGAGTGAAACCAGCAAAAACAGCCAACGGCTCTTGAAGACTGTTGGTTCTGTACATGTAAAAGACATACGGATAATTAGTTATGGCCGCATAATGGCCCTGACGTTCAGTTGCAAGATTGTCCGGGGTGTGGACGCTCCCCTGTCCAACCCTTGTAGAAAGCTTGGGGCATGCAACTGATAAAGAGGAGAAGACCCAAGAAGCTTTGATGATTTGCTGTTCGGTAGATCATACCAGCTTTCATCCATCCCCTCTCAAAATATTTAGTAGGTCGTGGGAGCTCTTTTAACGACGGAAGCTCACATTGGAAACCAACGTGTAAAGCCTGACTCGAAATGATACGTAGGAAAATTTACTTTAAAATTCAGACTCGTTCAGATTTCGACTAATCAAAATCCATCCCTTTCATTTCCTCGTAAAAACAATACCCTTGTTCTTTTGGTCTCACAAAAGCAAGCAGCCATGGATTCAATTCAAGCAGACTCGATAAAAAGTGGGTCGCGTAACCACTCAACGCGTCTCAGCCAGCCAGAAACGCGCTTCTCCAACGTCACCATCCGTTGCTTCAGGGACAAACTCCTCCTATGAACAGCTTCCCCATACCAAAGAGAGTCACAATTGCCACGGGACTTGGTCTTCAACATGGCTCCCACGAAAAAGACTCCTGCGAAGAAGCAACAGTCTCTCACTTCCTTCTTCACCCCCAAGACCGTCAACGGCCTAGCTGCCGTCTTCCAAAAGGAGAGCGAGGCACGAGCCAAGGCTCAATCCCCTTCGAACAAAGATGCTGGCTCGCCATCACGAAAACGACCGCTAGAGGACATGGAAAAGGAGAATGAACAACCCGAGAAGGCCCTCAAAAAGTCTCGAGCAGATGATGCAGAGGATGCAGAATCAAGTACATTCTTCTCCAAAACAAAGACAAACCAATCGTCGCCTTCCAGGGCACGCACGGAACGATATCGATACGACGATTCGAGTGTACGAAATACTCAGGAGGCTCAAGAGAACGCGGGGGAAGACGAGGACGCGCAAGAGAAGCGACGGCAACATGAGCTACACAAAAAGTTTGTCAAGAAACTTGGGCACCCGGACGCCATGGCCTGGCGACGCCGTCTCCAGGATGACGCGCCAGCCGGCGATGATAAAGATGCAGATGGCGAAGGAGACGAGGACGAGGCTGCGGCACCAAAAGCAAAGGCAAAGAAGAAGGGCTCAAAGACTGGGAAGCTGACTCCCATGGAGATTCAGTTCCTCGACATAAAGAGGAAGCATCTGGATACAATTCTCATTGTCGAGGTTGGCTACAAGTTCCGGTTCTTTGGCGAGGACGCCCGCATCGCAGCCAAGGAGTTGAGCATAGTCTGCATACCTGGAAAGATGCGATATGACGAGCGTAAGCTATCCTGGATGGCCACTTGTGTTGATGAATGCTAACAATTACAGACCCATCTGAGGCCCATTTGGATCGCTTTGCTTCAGCCAGCATCCCAGTTCATCGTCTTCCCGTCCACGCAAAGCGTTTAGTTGCTGCAGGCCACAAGGTTGGAGTCGTCCGCCAGATTGAGACTGCTGCACTGAAGAAGGCTGGAGACAACCGTAATACACCTTTCGTCCGGAAGCTCACCAACCTCTACACTAAGGGGACGTATATCGATGAGAATGGCGAGCTTGATCAGGGCAGTGGCTCTGGCGCTCCTTCAGGCGGCTACCTACTCTGCATCACCGAGACCAAGGCCAAAGGATGGGGCACTGATGAAAAGGTTGATGTCGGCATTCTTGCTGTGCAGCCAGCTACGGGAGACATTATCTACGACAACTTTGAAGATGGTTTCATGCGGAGCGAGATTGAGACTCGACTCCTACACATCTCCCCTTGCGAGTTTCTCATTGTAGGCGACTTGACCAAGGGCACGGATAAGCTCATCCAGCACTTGTCGGGCAGCAGTACCAACGTCTTTGGTGACCGAAGTCGGGTTGAGCGCGTTCCCAGGGGTAAGACCATGGCCGCTGAAGCATACTCGCACGTCACCCAGTTCTACGCCGATAAGCTGAAGGAAAATACACAAGATGAGACTGCCGCAGCCCTTCTCGACAAGGTCCTGAGGCTACCCGAACCCGTCACTATCTGCCTCTCAGCCATGATCAACCATCTCCAGGAGTATGGCCTGGAGCACATCTTTGACCTCACCAAGTACTTTCAGAGCTTCAGCACACGTTCTCACATGCTCATCAACGGCACCACCCTCGAAAGCCTCGAGGTATATCGAAACTCAACAGACCACTCTGAAAAGGGCAGTCTATTCTGGGCATTGGACAAGACCATCACTCGCCCTGGTCACCGGCTTCTTCGAAAGTGGGTAGGCCGACCATTGCTTGATCAGCAACTTCTCGAAGGACGTCTCGCCGCCGTGGAGGAGCTTCTTGAGAAGCAGTCTACTGCACCCGTTGCCCAACTGGAAGCTCTTTTGGCCAATGCCAAAACGGACCTCGAACGAAGCCTCATCCGTATCTACTACGGCAAATGCACCCGCCCTGAGCTCGTCTCTGTCCTCCAAGCCCTTCAAAAGGTCGCAAGCCACTACTCGACCGTCAAGTCCCCTTCCGACGCCCCTTTCACCTCCCCCCTCCTCAACGATGCCATCTGCGCTCTCCCCCAGATCCTGGACACCGTCATATCCTACCTTGAGCAGATCAACCTCGGCGCTGCTCGCAAAGATGACAAGTATGGCTTCTTTCGCGATGAGTATCAGACCGAGGATATGCAAGACCACCAGCTGGGCATTGCCCACGTCGAGCACGAGCTAGACGGCCACCGTGCCGTTGCCGCTGAGAAGATCAAGAAGAAGACAGTCGAATACGTCACCGTCGCCGGCATCGAATATCTCATCGAGGTCCCCAACACGGACATCAAGAATGTACCGGCGTCGTGGAGTAAGATCTCGGGCACCAAGAAACTATCACGCTTCCATACCCCTGAGGTCCTCCGCCTCATCACCGAGCGTGACCAGCATCGCGAAGCCTTGGCCGCTGCCTGCGACAAGGCCTTCAAGGATCTCCTGGCTGCCATTTCCGCAGACTACCAACCTCTCCGTGATGCCGTCTCCGCACTGGCAACCCTTGACTGTCTTCTCTCCCTCTCCAAGGTCGCCGCTCAGCCCGGTTACTCCCGCCCATCATTCCTCCCCTCCTCCTCCGACCCAACCATCTCCATCACCAATGGCCGCCACGCCATCGCCGAGCATACACTTGAGGGTGGCTATATCCCCTTTTCTACCAAACTCGCACACCCATCACCTCTCGCCCATCTCATCACCGGACCCAACATGGGCGGCAAGTCCTCCTTTGTCCGAGCCCTTGCCCTCATCGTTCTTCTCTCACAGGTCGGCTCCTTTGTGCCGGCCGATGCTCTCTCCCTCACCCTATGTGATGCCATCCACACCCGTACAGGTGCCCGCGATAATCTGTTCGCTGGCGAGTCCACCTTCATGGTTGAGGTGTCCGAGACGGCCCGCATCCTCCGCTCCGCCGGTCCTCGAAGCTTGGTCATCCTCGACGAGCTAGGTCGTGGTACTAGCACACACGACGGTGCTGCCATCGCCCAAGCAGTCCTCCAACATGTCGTCACAGAAACCCGCTGCCTGACGCTATTTATTACCCACTATCAGAACCTAGCAAAGGTCGTGGAGGGCCTGGATGGTGTCAAGAACGTTCACATGAAGTTCAAAGCTGAGAAGGGGGTCGATGGCGAGGAGGAAGTCACCTTCTTATATGAAGTTGGTGAAGGTGTCGCCCATCGTTCCTATGGCTTAAACGTCGCTAGACTTGCTCGCATTCCGAAAAAGGTCATCGAGGTTGCCGCTCTCAAGTCGAGCCAAATGGAACAAGAAATGAGAATGCGGCGCCTAAAGGGTATCTGCCGCACCCTGACCGATGTAATGGATAATGGACCAGACCAGCTCGATCATCTTGTTTCGAGCATTGAGCAACTGTAATGTAATCAAAGTAATCAATCAAGCAATTAATACCTACTTCTCTTGGAGCCTTGGAATCATTCTTCATTCGGTATTGAAATGCACCGCAATATGTCTAACTGGTAGCTCCCTCCAATAATATTCCACATGCTTTGCGCCTGATTTCCTCCCCATAACTCCAATGTAAAATATCTCACCGGTCCTCCCAGACTCCAAAGTACCCGTATTTGTTTCGCCTTGCCCATCATAGTGTTGTTTAACCCATATCCCGCTAAGATATCCCATAATGCCCCCAACCTTGTGAGTGGAACGCCTTTTTGCCTCGTCCCGAAGTCAAACGAAAGTCTCATTGTTCTTTATCCGCGAATAGTGTCTTCCAGGTCGGCAAACGCGTGAGGGATGCATGTCAAGATCGTAATGTGTAAAAATTGGGTGCATTGGGGTCGTCGCATGCATATCGTAGTGTAAGAGCTCTGGTTGCACACCAAATTAGCCACCAACGCGTCGAGAAGAGGGCAGATAACGAACCTCCCCAATAAAAAATAAGGCAATCAAGCTGCCCGTTGCCAAGTTGGACCATACGGCGAGGCTATGATTCGCAAAACCTCCGCTCCTAGTCTTGCCGGTTAGTCGGGTATATGCTGATTTCCCATGGATCTCCCTGATTGATCATGTTCCATTTTGTCTGATCAAGGCCCGAACAGCTAGATTTGCGGCTCCTCTGAAGCCAAACCATCTGGAAAATCCAGCTCATGGTTGGAAGGGTGCAGATTCCAGGTTCCATCAAGGACTGGGGTCTTCACGTCGCATAGATCATTTCCGTCCATTACTTCGCAAAGATGAGTTGCTGGTTTGACGTCACGAGCAGACTGGGAGCGCTCTCTGGGCCGGTTGATTGGAGAGAACGACAGGGTAGAGAATGGTGTAGTTGGAGATCCCTGACTGTATGAGTTCAAGAACAAACGATCTTGAGAAAACAGGGGGTTAGCGCCCGAAATACTGGTAAAGGGGCTGTCGTTCGCCCCTGGGGTTGAGTCTCCGGCCATAGAGCCAGTGTAATCCTCTTGCTTCATATGAAACGCGTTGTTTGATGAGAAGCGGAAATGATCCTGGCTGATCCCGTGGAACTGGTTGTGAGCCGGAACAGTGAAAGGAAGTCTTGACGAAGCGTTATAGATGGATGCATCCTTCATCGCGTACGTAGCTTCAATATGGCCGAAGGAGCCTAGAAAATGTCAGTTTGAATCCAAGACCGGGCAGCTTCCCAATCAAGACTGTGAGCTGTCCAAATAAAAGCATACCCGGTGGGAACGACTCTGGTCGAAGCGTGCTGGTTCCATCTCTGGAGGTAAAGTGTCGGGGGAGGTCTCTCGCGAGAGGAGTCGGAGAGACAAGGTTGGAGTGAGTCGTGCTCATTGAGCGTATTCCATGTCTATCACGAAGATCAAACCTGCTACAAATATTAACATGCATCTTAAGAGATAAAATGAAAGCTCACCTTCTATCGTTGAGAGTAGAGGAAAGGGTTTGGCCACCAAACGGCCCTGTCTCAACAGTCAGAACCTCACAAGAATTGCTGTTTTCAGGACTTACCTGGGTGTCCATCGTCATCACGAAAAACATCATGACCGTGTCGAAAGTGGAATGGCGAGGTGGCAGTACCAGAATCGTCCTGGCCGTCGAACGTTGGCTTGACTTCGGCCCTCTTTCCCGTGTTGGATTTCAGACCGCGGGTAGTGTTTCGTCGCTGTTTGGGGACATTGGCCGAAACCTCAGTAAGAGGTGTGGCCTTCTTACGCCTTGGCTTGGGAACCTTGCGTGGCGGAGTCTAAGAAGGTCAGCACCCATACAGAATCTGGACGGCCTTGGCCTACCGATTCCTCTTGACCTGGGATCGGGGATGAGCTGTCGTCATAAACATCCTTCACTCTTTCTACCTTGAAGTCAGGTGTCATGATGACTTGAGTTGGCAAGATGCCCTCAGAAGCCCTCTTCATCTTGTCGATGACGGATTTAGGCTTGCGCTGGTTGCGAGTGCGTCTCATCTCGTCATTGGCAAGATCCATCTTGCCCATTCCTGGCCACACCTGACCCTTCAAGGATAACGAATCTGCCACGGCAACAAACTCTTCTTGGCCTTCAGCATCCTGATCGTGGTCGAGGAAACCGGGGAATATCGGGAAATCAGCTGTCAGGGCTTCTTGTTCGATCTTGACGTCGGGGTCCATGATGGTCTCTTGCTTCAGCTTTCGCTTGGTTTGCTAGCTGGTATCAGTATCAAGTGTCACGGCGAGGAACGAGTAACCACCTTTGCCGTAAGGGTAGGTACGGGTGCATTTTGTCGGTTCCGTTTGTTGCGTGCGTCCTCCTTCGCTTGCTTTGCCTTCATTCTTTGAACCAGAAGTGCCTCAATGCCATTCTGGGAGTACTACTCCTCGTAACGTCGAAGGGCAACAGAAGCAGCAATGTCTTGATGGGCCTTGAGCTTCGTTTGCGTCTCGTGGTGGAGGTGGCCTTTGGACGCGATGTGCGTGAGCAGGTGGGACACGTCCGAGAATCGGGGAACATCTGGGCAGACGCTGCATAGGAGTGGGATTTGACGATTGGCAGAGTTGGCTGCACTATTGCCTGTTGGCATCGCGGGAGTCATGTCCTGGAATAACACATCATCAGTAATGGCCTTTCCCGTCGATTGAAGGCACGATTGTCTCAGTAAGAGATGCAAAAGGAAGTGCCAGGATCATACAAAATTGGGCTGCGAGGCGTCCTTCTTCTTCGACCAAAGAGAAAACAGGAAAGGGCCAGTAGCTGGGGAAAACGAGTGTGCTGGGTAGAGGTCGAGACGCAGAATATCAAAAAGAGCAAGTCTTGTGCAAGTGGAGATGGGAATTGGGATGAAACCTGAGAAGGGACCAAAGTTGATGAGGACCTTGGGAGGTCAATGAGGGTCTTTGAGGGATGTACTTACCGCGGTAGCCTTCTTCGTGGGCTTCCTTCCTCGAGCCATGATTGCGACCCTTTGCGTTGGACTTCACTGTGTCAGTAGCCGGTTGAAGACGCAAGTCCAACTGCTTGGCGATGCTCATGAGAGAGAACAAAGGGGGGGAGATGCTGGGTAAGTATCAGAGAGGTTGTCGAGGGGAAGAAGGCAGCTCCTTGGAGACCAAGGGAGAAGGAAGTCACGATGTCACTTCGATGCTCTTGTTCTTTCCCGGTATCTTCAGCTTCTCGGTGCGTCCAAATATGGTCAAAGCTTGGCGGTTGCGTTTGCTTGTCCGAACCCTCAGAAGGTTCAGTGTTTGTCAATGTTCTCGGCGCCAGGCCTGGTCGGGGCAAACAAGTGGCTCCGTGTTCATGGCCAGGAGTGGCCATACAAGGGGGTTATTAACCTTGAAAACGTTGAAATGGCACGATTAAACGTCTAACGGCTTGTTGTTCTTGTCTGTACCCTGTTTTAACTGGGCTCGTCGACTGTCACGAGCATTCGAAGCCGTCAATGTCTGGGCACTCAGCCCGCCTGCAAGTCTTCAAAGCCAAAATGGCAGTGATTCTGGTGATCGAAAGGGCGTGTTACGAAGCTAGACTGAGAAGTAATCCACGCTATAAACTTGATCAGCTTGCCCCAATGATGGTGTTTGGGTGTCGGATTAAAGTGTCCAGTCCAACTCCCACGCACCGTGAGAGCAAGGTGTTGGGGGAGCGGCCTTGACGGCATCTCGTGCACAAGTGACAAGGTGTGCTTCTGAAAAGCACCAGCTGGGAATCACTCACTTTTGACGGGGACTGGCTGCTGAGGGCATGGACTCGATGGGTAGCCGGGGTTGTGGACTTCTCGCTGCCGAAAAGCGTTGCCAGCGACAATGGCGATATCGGCCCGCTGAATCTGCGTCGAAGGGCGACGGCTTCCCCATGGGGTGAATAGATCGGGGAAGGTACTCGGGAACGGCGCTGTGCGGTCCTGCCGATGACGATACTGTCGATGGCAGGTGAACAGCCCGGGATGGGGAAAGGTGGAAGGAGAAGGACCAGATGTCTGGAAGAAATGGAGGGGATGTGGGAGAGAAGAAGGAGGGGTCACCATGTGTTGAGTCGAGGAGGAAGGAGCGCGTCCATGAGCGAGTGTGCTCCGGCAAGTGCCCGAGGGCACCCTAAGCCTTAGGATAGAAGCCTCTGCCAGTCATCCCGTGGTTCCGAGCGGCACAAGAGATGAGGGACTGGCTTAGGGAAAATAGAGGTGCGATGAAAGAGAATGTGCAATTTATTTGAAATATTTGTCGTGTCTTGCGGTTGAATGTTCTTGGCTGTGGGGAGGAGATGCGATGCTGAGTTTCTTCGCTCGTTCGATCTGGAGATATTGATTGCAGCGGCACTTGGGATCAACACTTTCTGTGCTCGAGGCCTCGAAAAACAGGCGTGTTGGGGCTCTGGGAGGTAGAGTGTTGTTCTCCTTGGTAGCTAGATGAATGAATAAAGTAGACCAAGCTCTAATATAAGAGTATGGTTTTCAGAGGATGCAACAGGTCAAGACTTGGGAGGGACAAGGACATTGCGAGAATGGCGGGAAGAGACCACGAAAATAAGGGTTAGACACAATAGGTTTAACTACTGTAATTAAGAACTATCTCGGTTCAATAATGCAACCTGCTCTTTCAAGAGCCCAAAGGGTCAGCCAACCCTTCACTTGCGTAGGGAGAAATACCGGTTTGGCAAGAATCCACGAATCCATGGATGTCTGCAGGAGATTACAGGACGAACACCACGGAGTAAAGGCGATGTCCCTGAAAAACCAACAGTTTGTTCTTCTCTCAGCCAAATGTCCATGCTACCACGGGGAAGTGTCTTTAGCAGGCAATTAAATGGCAAGAGGATACCCGGTAGCATCGAGTTTGTGGCGAGATGATGTGAGACAGCCCAGATTTGACCAGATCCAAGAGTTGCAGGTTGATCAACCAAAAATTCTTTCCGTAGTCGACTTCGGCATGCAGTACACGGGGTCCACGGCCTCGAGGCCTGGGTAGCCCAAGAGACTCAACCCGCACAAGCCGAACTGAGTATGCCACACATCAACCATGTCACCAGGTCGATCAGAAATGCCACCAATTTGGGTATCTTGGCATTTCAAGATGAAGGTGATGAGGGCGTCACGGTCGATCCAGTGCGTTCGATCGATCATGGCGAGACTGCTCAACACCCACCAGCTGTAACAGACATCTTCTTGCTTCTCTGGTCGGCCATTGAGGCCACCACAGGGAACTTGTCTTTCGCTCAACCATCGACCAAGCTTCTCTTTGTCGACAAGATCGAGGCGGCCCGCAATCGCAAGTGCGGCTACACAGGTGAAGATCTGGCCTGAATGCGACTCCGCACCGGGTCCGGTTCCATAACCACCATCGAAGTTGGCACAAGTGATGATATGAGTGACAGCCTTCTCGACATCGACCATGGACATGAGTCCGAGGAGAGATAGGGCGTTCAAGGCACCGTACAGGAATCGCGTGTCTTCCTCGCCCCATTCATCGCCAGCAAACGTTCCTGTCTCTCGGTTCTGCAGACCTGCGATATCTGTTCCTAGTCAGTGGGTGCCCTGAAGCACTGCGGACCTTTAGTGGCACCTACACTTGCCAACCTGGCTCTTTCCTTTGCCTTTGGATTCCAGCTGGTCGAAGGCATCTGTCATGGCGAGAATCTGCACAGCACTTACTGTGGAAAGCATGTGGGCATCATGACCGGGCGCAGCGCCGAATCCGCCACTTTCATGCTGACAAGAGAGAACAAAGTCAATGACCTCTTGACGTGGAAGGGCATCAGGGCGGCCAAGTAGGTAGAGAGCATTCAACCCCCAATAGAGACCGTTGAGTCGCAAGTGCTCGGTCAGCCAGTAGTCCAGCTCATCCTTTCTGGTGTCCAGGCTTTGAATGTATTTCACATGGGCGTCAACGGCGAGCTTGGGGCCGTCGTATTCCGGTGCGACCTGAGCCATGATGAAGGATGAGAGAGAGTTTGGTGAGAGATGTCGGGGTTGAGATGCTGAAGAGAATTTTGTATGGCGGGTCATTACGTAAGCGCGTTGCCTGGCCAGGAATTGTGCACTTCAAGTCTGGCGCTCATCACGAGCTTAAGTCAGTAATTGATTTCATGCGGGTTCATTCAGTTTCATCTAAGTATATCGAGTAGATTACTTAACGCATTAGATAATTGAGAGGGATTTATATTCGTAGATTTGGATTTGCAATTCGCCTGAGCTCAGATTCTTGGGCTGGATGAAAATGTTAAAATTTGGGGAAGCTGTCATGATGGTTCTCGATTAATGTGAATAGAGCGAGATGCTATGGAAGACAAGGCAAGCTGCCAATATCATAACATTTTTTTTTTCATCAAAAAAACACACATTATTGCCTAATTCACTCAGTTGATAGATCCCAATTAGTTGACTTAATGTGCTGAAGTCCCAGTTGTGAACTCCACATAGAGCTCTCCTTAATGTTGTAGCATGAGTGGGTAGGTTTCATGGCAGCTCTTCCCTTCCACACTTTCAACCGCATACACCCTAGAGGCTCAACGATATCCAAGCACAACTCCAGCCCTTGCAGAGCAAAAATGCACTTGGAAACATTCACCACAAACGATGGCTACAAGATAGCTTACCAATCCTCCCTGCCGTTGAGTACTGCTGCGGAGAATGCCTCATCTCGTCATTGTGTGGTGCTGATGCATGGCTTCAGCGGCTCCAGCGACTACTTCAACCGCAACATTGGCCCTTTAAGCGAGTCTCTCTGGGTCGTTGCCCCTGACATGCGCGGTCACGGCAGATCAGACCGAACTCGTGGTGGTTACCACGTTGCCCGCCTGGCTGCCGACCTCTCTGGCCTTGTCGCTCACCTGCGCAAGGCGGTACCGGGTACCCGTATCGTGCCAGTTGGCTGCTCCATCGGTGCTGCAGTAATCTGGACGTACATTGAACTATTTGGGTGCACCGAGTTTGCTGGTTTTGTCTTTGTCGACCAGGCACCATTGCAAGATCGGTCGACGTTTGACGACTGGGACAAGTCCAAGGCACACACGGGATGCTACGATGAAGCAACAATGCTCGCTGCCCAGACAAGCTGGATCCAGGAATCCAAGTCAGCACACATTGATCTCGTGAAAGGATGCTTGGGATACCGGCATGCACCGCAGCAGGAGGATGGTGTTTCGGCCGAGCAAGCAGCGAGCGATGAAGCCTTCTTCACGGAGATTAGTGCCCTGTGCGATCAAACGTGGCTCGCGCGGCTACTGGCAGATCACACCCGATATGATCACCGCGAAGCAATAGAGACGATCACAGTTCCAACGTTGGTCATGGCTGGGCGACGATCCGGATGCTTCCCGCTCGAAGGGATGCTGGAGACTGTCAAGCGGGTAGAGAAGACAAGACCAGGGCTAGCCAAGTCGAGCGTGTTTGAATCCGGCCACTGGCTCTTTTACGAGGAACCTGATAGGTTCAACAAGGAGATTGACGACTTTGTCAGATCGTGCTAGGCAGCTGGCTGGGTTGTGTTCGGGGATCGTCAACGTCGGATACTACAACGGATGCTCCCTTGACCGGGAGTATACCTCAAACAACCTTCTCTTTCCCAGCGACAGTGTACATTGTATTCGCCGAATGTGTGAAACTTGACGGAGCTGGAATGCTTTACGTACCTTGGTGAAGGTGGAACTTGAGACTTTCGCTTTGACGATGTAGGCATTTGAGTTTGCTCAACCACGAAAGCAGTGAGCGAGGACAGAGCAAAGAGTAAACAAACGAAACAATGTTCTCTGCCAGTAGTTACCCGCCACTCGAAGGTAGTCATGGTAGTCGACTTGTGGGCCGACAGCCTCAACTCCATGCAGATGAGATCTATTTCGGTCCACCACTTACAGAGCAGCTGTGAAACAAGGCCAAGGTTGGTCAAGGAATGATATCACTAGCAATAGACGAGACGAAATCAAATGCACCACGTTTCATGTATGTTCCTCCATTGGCAGGGAAACCCTTACTCAGACAGGCTGTCAAGCTTGGCTGTGTGATCCAAATTCGGATCCATCCGGGGTGCATTGAGTAGAGTAACGACGACGACGACGACGATCGAGCTTCCTAAATTATGCGAGGGAAACACGCGACAGCAACCAGGACGCGCAATGAGGCTCAGCTGCAGCACCGAGATTCCTTGCTTAGGCGTAATTATATATACGTATACGTGGTCTGGGATCGGGAAATGATTCATCGTACGAAGAAGAGGGCTTGCAAGCTTTCTCACAGCGGCCCACAGCGGACATCTGCTTGATACAGAATCCTCCCCAACTTCCTCCTATCGGGCGGCGTTGATGCCATCCGACTTTTTACGGATACCTATGAACTGACTGTACTGTACCGTACTATGCTGCATCTGTATAAACAAACAACCTGACGTAGCTGAGCATAGGCGGCGCAGAGTGGCACTTCTGCGGGCGGCTAGACGGCATGCCGAAGACGGGGAGTGACGGGAGGTCAAAGAGGATCAAGCGCCGCCACCGAAGAGCCCGAGGGCGCCTATTGTGCTTGTGCTTGTGCTTCCTTGGAGGAGGAGGCGCAACACCTTCGATTTCGGCGTACGAATAGACTCCATCTAGAGGCAGGGGGGGCACTCACTCCGTTCTCACAAATTGCCTTTCAGGCACTGAGCGGGAGGAACCACGGCAGTCAAAGAGAGCTCTGACCATGTTCCATTTCCCAAGAGTCCATTCAGAAGCCCGTTCAGCAATCCACTAGCAGCGCCACTTCTGCCACTCATTCAGGCACTGGGCCGTGGCCCCGGGAAGCTGGCATGTGGGTGTAAGAATAAGCAGAGTGGGCAGTCGTCGACGGGGCTGGGGTTTCGTCGAAAGAAGGGAGAAGACGGGAGAAAGTGATGCTGAATGTTTACAAAAGACAGTTTAATTTACATATACTACAAACATATGACATGTATCATGGGTTAGTTGTTTAGAGAGTTGAAGTGAGGTGAAGTGGTGGCTGGCCAAGTATTCTTTCAACCCTGGCGGGAACCAGTCGCTGGGCTACGATGCCAGGGGAATGCCAGGAGAGGCAGCTGATTAGGCTTAGCACCAGGCTGTTGGCAGGGGGGTGAGTAGATCGTTAGGTTCTTCTGAGACACGCGAGTGTGGGAAATCAACACATGCAATGCCGGTCATGAAGACAACGG
The DNA here is from genome assembly GCA_013186415.1 of Fusarium sp. NRRL 66088. Lineage (NCBI taxonomy): Eukaryota > Fungi > Ascomycota > Sordariomycetes > Hypocreales > Nectriaceae > Fusarium > Fusarium sp. NRRL 66088. The sequence goes on along the minus strand of JABCKD010000680.1, from coordinate 74,353 downwards.
CACGATGAGATGGATGATCGCGGAAACAAAGACTGCATGTTACACAGCATCTCAACAGTGATCAGAGACCACAGGGCAGGCATCTCATGTAATACAAATATCAAAGTTAGCCTCCTATTTCAGGATGCAACCCTTTGGAGGTCGACCTGAACCCTTCACCCGCCTGGGCGGGAAAGCCAGGATCTAGACTCGCGGGGGCCTGGTACCTGGTCCATGAGGCACAGGCACACGAGACACTGGGCGGCTCTCTGACTGACTGACAGGACTCTCTTGCGATGAGTGGCAGCTCGTGGCTTCTGTGCCATCCAAAGATCCATCTGAACCCCTTAGGTCGACGCCTAATTCCCACATTTTCGGTGCATGGAGCCCAGGAGGAGGGCCTCAGAGCTTGCTGCTGCTTCTCGTGTTGTTTGTAGTTTCTCAAGCTACTGCGCATGTATCATCATTTTTTTTCCTGCCGGGGGCGGGCTGTTCCAGGTTACCGAGTTGTGCTTGGTCGAGTCGGGTGTTTTTCTGATGGTCTTTGGTTTTTAGTGTGCGACAGGCCGTTTCAAAAGCTGCCAGCTCACGCTCACACCCACCAGACACACCGCAACCAACTTAACCAAGCAAGCAATAGAGGCCGCGCAACGCTCAGTCGGTCCAAATAGCCCGAGCCGGATTGAGGAGCTAACAACGGCTTCCGTCGTTGTTTCGAGTGATGAGTTCTGATAGAGGAGTGTGATACGACATTGACTGGATTGCTGCTCCGTCTTCGGTGCCCGTTAATGCCGACTCCCCTAGATCCCCAAATGCCTGGCCTGCCTCTAGCCTTACTGCAGAATCAAATCAACCCCTTGGCATCCATGGTCTCCATCTCCATCCTGTCCATCCTCTCCTCCTTGTCCCTTGTTCCTGGTCTCTTTCTCCGTGCAACGTCCCACATCCATTCATCCCACATCCGGTCCCTTGCTTCTTTTGGCCCCCCCTCCAAGCCCTTGCTCGATTCCTTGCTTGCTTGGCCTTTGTCACGCCTACCACGCCCACGCCTGCTTCCATGCTGACAATGCCCTGTTGATACCTGACATTGGCTCGATACACGCTCGTACTCTGTGCCGTATTGCCTCTTTTTTTTTTTTTTCACTCTCCTCTGCTACCAGGGAGCGGTCAGCAGCACGGACTGTTACCCAGCTGATTGGGACGCTCTCGGGGCCACCGACAGTTTGTGAGCAAGCCAGCCTGCCTGCGTGCGTAAGGTGCGCTTCGCCTTGAGGCTGGGGGCTCGGGCATTTTGACACTGGCATTGGCACTGGCATTGGCATTGGCGCGCGGGCACCGGCTCTGGCTCTGACAGACCCTGCCACGATCCAATCTCTCACAAAAGCAGCAGAGCTCATCGAGTAATTCGAAAGCTAAAGCTCAGCAACGCCCAACCCGGCGCAACGCAACAACAACGAAGCAGGGACCAAGACCAAGACCAAGGAACTCGCTCGGGCTCCGACACGGACACGGCCTCTAATTATTACCCTTCAAACCTTCGAGAGACTATCCCGGCTTCGTCTGCGTACCCGACCATCTCTCTCTCCGTCTTGCACTGCTCACTCGATTCGAATCTGCCCCATGCTCTCCGCCTGCCCCTGACGGACCCCAACACCACCACCAGAACCACCACCACCACCAAGACAAGACGAGGACGCGGCCGACACCTTCACCAACTGCCACCAATCGTCAAATCTTCCACGTCCGTTGCGCTCTGCCCTGTCCCGCCTGCCTTCCCTTCTAGTCGCCTCCAGACAGTTTTTCGGTGCTCACCCTCAGACGCGCGACCCGCAGATCGAGACCACCAGAAACAGACCCCCAAACCCCAATCGGTAGCCGCCCTGGCCCGCCCTTGACCCTCCTTCCAGCTCCGTTCTGCCCACACTGCCTCCTCCCCTCGCCCTCGTGTGGCAGAGGCCCAGCCCAGAGCCCAGAGCTCGCGAAGCAGGCCCGCGACTGCGACTGGAGGCTGCGCCGCCAGCAGACAGGGCTCCAAAATGGGTCGCAAGGCGGCACCGCAGCCGCTGGCGCTTCCGTCTCAGTCGTCGTCTCCGTCTCAGTCTCAATCTGACGCCGGTGCCTCACGCAACAACAAGGGCGACCCGCCAACTGCTGAAACGACTTCCCCAGGCGTGTCTCCGGCCGACTCCAGATCGCCCCGGTCCCCCCGCTCCTCTCCTTTCCACAGTCGATTCTCGCCCTTGAGGAACCAAGGCGTCAAGAACCGGAAAGTGTCACAATCAACTGCAGCTCTGGCGGCTGTGACGGCAACCGGTACTTCATCGTCATCGTCAGCAGCGGCAACAGCAACAGCCACAGCACAGCCCTCGCCAACCACAGCCGCTGTTGCTGTCGCTATCGAGAGGAGCAGAGAGGAGCCCTCCTCCCAGAAGCAGCCCTTCAGGCACACGCGCGAGGAACCTCCTTCGACATATCCCTCCATCTCATCTACCTTGAACGAGCAACGTTCCCCTCCTCCACTCTCCAATCCCCCGACCACGCGACCCGACCCGCCACAGCGGCCCATGACAAGCGACCCCAAGAAGGGATCCAAGAACGGCTTCTTTCACTTCAACAAGCAGTCCAAGGCCACCAACCAGTATCAGCCGCCTACCCACCACCACAACAATAACAACAGCAACAGCAACCGCAACCCCACAGAGACGAGAGCACAGATTATGTCGAGGGGCAGCGACGGATCTAGCCGACCGAGACACGGAGGAGGTATGTAAATCTGGATCTAACTTTCGCGAGAGGGGTGTGGTCCAATATACTTTAGCCCACCCGCGCAAGCCCAGGTTCGCAACCCGCCGCTGACACCATGCTTTTGAACAGATCCATCCTACTCCGACCACTCCCTACACAAGCCCGTATCTGCCGATCCTTTGCGAAGCGACCTGTCTTTGTCATCCGCTGGCGACCTCGACACTGCATCACCGCAGTCATCCACAAAGAAGGCCAAGACAAAGCCTTTTGGCATCTTGAACCGCAGCAGATCCAATCGCGACAAGGAAGACGCCAGCCCCGAGCTGAAACCCGTTCCCTCGCCTCGACAAGGCAACGAGCCTGAGTTGTACCTCAACTCTGTTCCACTAAAGACCGCTCCTCTGGGGCCCGACCGATCGTTTAGAGACATGATGAGCTCCGCCGTCCGGAATCGATCCGAGGATCGCGCGCCAAGAGACTCATCTTCAACAAGGAGAGGGCATCGTGAGAAGGAATCAAAGACTCAGCCTTCTTCCTTGAACGAGAATGGAGGTTCAAACTTTCTCAATGGGCTGAAGAGCTCCGGCACACGTGCAGCCGGCATGCTGAGCGACCGTTTCTTTGGCGGAAAAGGTGGGCGTGGGAGGGAGGACCGAGATGCAGTGGATGACGAAAACTACCAACTCAAAGTTATCAACCTGCCGTTGGTGGAGCAGACCCGGTTGACCAGGATCTCTAAGCGGCTCGAAGACTCCAGGGATAAGACCGAATTCTGGATGCCTGCCTTCCCTTGGAGAGCAATCGACTACTTGAACTACAAGGGATGTGAGGTGGAAGGTTTGTACCGTGTCCCAGGAAGCGGACCGCAGATCAAGAAGTGGCAGCGAAAGTTTGATGAGCGTGAGTATTATCTACCAGTTCTACCAGATCTTGGCTGACATAAAACAGGGTATGATGTTAACCTCTTTGACGAGCGAGACTTGTACGACATCAATATTATCGGCTCAATGCTCAAGGCCTGGCTTAGGGAACTGCCCGACGAGCTGTTTCCCAAGGCAGCCCAAGATCGGATAGCAAGGGAGTGTGCTGGATCGGAAGAGGTGCCTGAACTGCTGATCGAAGAACTCTCGAACCTCTCGCCCTTCAACTACTACCTGCTTTTCGCCATTACGTGCCACCTTAGCCTTCTCCTGGCTCACTCGGACAAGAACAAGATGGATTTTAGGAATCTCTGCATCTGCTTTCAACCATGCATGAAGATCGACGCCTTCTGCTTCAAGTTTCTGGTGTGCGACTGGCGCGACTGCTGGCGAGGATGCAAGAACGAGGCCAAATACATCGAAGAAGAGTACATGCTCTTCGACCAGCCTCCTCCAAGGGGCTTGGCCGAGCCGCAAAAACCCAAGCCTCAAGAGCCAGAGATCGAACGTCAACAACTATCGTCTTCGGACAGCAGCAAACAGTCAGGACGCATCAGTCCCGGAGATCAGAAGCCAAGGCTGAAAAAGAAGCAGCTCCAAATATCGCCATCCAACGGAAGCGTCGTCTCGAACACGTCGATCATCTCGAATTCGTCGATCGTCTCGACTACTCTGACCCTGGATAGCGACCGAGATCGCGACCGTGAAGTGGGCAGGGGCTCTGGGGAGATCAGGGAGATGCGGCCGCTGTCGCCCATCATGCCCCTGTCACCCCTCGGCTTCTAAAAGACATCCTTTTGACTCGCTGAACGCGATGGGATGGATCCTGCTATCACCTTTTCTCATGCCGATACCCACGATAGAGCCCGTGATTATCTATGCGCGTTCAGCACTAGCCGATTTACGATGCCATGCCGTTTACGACTTTTTCTGCCTTTCGACTCTCTTATACTCTGGTTGATCGCTCCGGACGCTGGCGTTTCCGCAGAGTGTGACTTTATGGTGACGGCGAGGAGAGATCGAGCAAGGTTTTGGACAAATTTTGGGAGGGTCTCTCCTTGCCGTACCGGAGCGAGTAAAGTTTTGTTTCTATTTTTTTGTTGCTTGTTTGGTATACCCCATGAATGCATTTGAGGGAGGATATTGTCAGGGGTTGTTTTTCTGCCCTTCATCTCGCGGGGGAATTTTGGGTTCGGAATCCTAGCGTTTTCGCAATTGTGGATTTGTTTCTCGAACATGCTATCTTGTTGCTTAATCTGGGTTTCTAGGGTTGGAGACGCAACCGATCTCGCGTTTGAAAAGAAGCTGAGGAGAAGAGGATACGGGATAAGGGGGTAAGATGGCCAAGTCTGGCATTCTCTTGTCTTCCCTGGTCCCTAGGTATCCTTCCATTTTGAGAATCCAGGAAGATGATCATGTACGACAGCGAGAGTCATGTAAAGGAAAGGAAAGGAAAGGAAAGGGGTGATGATATAATGCTGGAGTTTCGAGAAATTGGGAAAGATAGCACATAAATGAAAGGGCGCAAGTGGATTCTTGTTCATTCCACCCAAACAAGTCGATTCGATTGATTGTCTGAACCTCCAACCCAAACTCTCTGTGTGTGTAACTAGCTTTTTGATGCCGATTCGTAACGCCAATCCTGAACGCCATCTATGCTGAACAGCAGCAATTGCAGAACCATATATCAGCTCCATCACCCTTGGTTTAACATACCGCCCCTCTAGGCCTTCTTGCCGGACTTGCTGACGGCATTCCTCTCGTTCTTGCGCATCATGCGCTCGTTCCGCTTGACCTTCTCCTTGCGCTCCCTCCGGCCGTCGCCCCTCACGCTGGTGCCCTCCTTCCTGTTCATCTCCTTCTCGGGGTTGACCTCGACCAGCCAGTCGTCTTCGCCCTTCTTGTTCAGACCCTTGTAACCCCACTTGCGCTTCCACTCGCCAGACTCCTCGTCGTAGGCCAGGTTACGTCGCTGCTCGCGAGTCTTGGGCTTGATACCCTTCTTGGCGGCGAAGCGCTCCCACTTCGTCGGGGGCTTGGCCTCGGGGACTGGCTTCTCTCGTGGGAGGCGGGTGCTTGGGGCGGGGAGGGAGAGGAGGACGCCCTCCGCGTTGGAGCTGAGGGGGCAAGTCGTCAGGAGCTGGTTGATGAGGGATTGAGCGCCATCGCGGGCGAGCTCGGCGAGGGACTGCTCGAGGTCGGTCTTGTCGAGGTCCACGGGGTTGGGGTCCTCAGCGAGGAGGTGACCCAGGTCGAAGGTGTAGGGGGTGGGCTTTTCGACTGCGACAGGCAGTTTTGGCCTGGATGCTAGGGGCGCCATTGCGGATTTTGATTTATGAGTGGCGATTCGTGTGGTAGGATATCCTGGACGTTGAATACTTGGATTGGAAGAATGTCTTGTCGCAAACCCAGCCTCTCTCGTTGTTGCTGGCTCTGGTAACTTTTTTTTCTAACCTCTACCAACTGATAAGATAAATTGACGTCGGAGCGGTGGACAAGGGTTTTTCCGACTGAGCGGCTGACTGGCCAATCATAACTCACATAGACCGACCACCCCAGTCAAGCTCCCGGGGGTGTGTGGTTAATCCTCGAGATTTTCCCATTGAGACCTCACAGCTCGAGACGAACCCCGCGAGAAGAGTGTCCCAGAAACGGCCCAATTGGCGCCAATGCCACGATAAAACGCCTACCTGCCATACCATATACCCCGAGGCCCTCGAACATAATGGCGTCCGCACACTCGCTCCGGTGCCTCGTGAGGCCGGCGGCCATTCCCCGGGCTCCTCGCATCCAGCCCATCCTCTCCGCCCCGTTCTCGACAACCAGCGCAGTCCAGGCCGCCGCCGCGCCTCCGCCCATCAAGAGCCGCCGGGACCTCCCCTCGAAGCCCAAGAAGGTCTACAAGAAGAAGGCCAACATCGTCCCCGTCCGGAAACCCAACCCCGGCGAGCGCAAGGCCTTCCGGAAGCGCATCCAGCTCAGCAACAACAGCGCCCTCCCCGTCGAGGGCCTCGACTCGCTGGACCCGAAGAACATGACCCTTGATGAGAGTGCTGGAAAGGTCTTTGCTATCCCCGACAATGTGGTGGATCACCTTCGTGCCCTCGAGGCTTTCAAGACGACACAGAGCTGGAACTTGTTCCGGAGGCCGCATGTGCTACTACGCAAGGAGACGGTTGAGCTGATGAAGAGGCTCGAGGCCTCAGTCGAGAATAAGGAGGCTCTCAAGTGTGTCTTGACCGGAAGCAAGCTCTCTGGAAAGAGCATGACTATGCTGCAGGCCATGGCTTATGCACTTCTCAACAACTGGGTTGTGTTCCACATTCCCGAGGGTAAGGCGAAAATGTCTACAAGTAAACTTGGAACATGATATTAACTATTCAAAAAAGGTCAAGATCTGACAAATGGCAACACCGAGTACTCACCCATTCCCGATACAGAGCCTATGCAGTTCGCCCAGCCAGTCTACTGCCTCAAGATGATCCAGAGCCTCTACAGGGCCAACCGCGCAGTCCTAGAGAAGCTGCAGCTCGAGAAGGACTGGTCCAAGTTCACCAACCTCAAGCAGGGCGCCACCCTCGCCGATCTTGCCCTCAGCGCAAAGGAGGCCGAGTATGCCTGGCCCACCCTCCTCGCCCTCTGGACCGAGCTCACCCTGCCCGGTCGTCCCCCCGTGCTCTTCGCCCTTGACGGCCTCTCCCACATCAACAAGATCAGCGACTACCGGGACCCCTCCTTCAACCAAGTCCACGCCCATGAACTTGCTCTTGTGCGTCTCTTTGTCGATGCCCTCTCAGGCAAGGCCCCCATGCCTAACGGCGGTGGCGTCATCGCCGTTACCTCGGCCAACAACGCCCACCGCCACCCCTCGCAGGAGCTCGTCCTCTCCCAGCTCGAGGCTGGACAGGCTGGCCGCGAGGTTCCCAAGCCCAACCCCTATGAGCGCGGGTATGACGAGCGTGTGTATGATGCTCTCAGACACAGCTGGGTGCTCCGGCTCGAGGGCATCACCAAGGACGAGGCCCGGTCCTTGATGGAGTACTGGGGCGCCAGCGGCCTCTTCCGCAACGTGCTTAACTCGAGGACTATTTCGGAGAAGTGGACAGTGGGAGGCCATGGTATCGTTGGTGAGATGGAGCGGGCAGCCCTGATGCAGATGAAACTGTAAATGTATTCTAGAAATGTACAATATCGGTGTCTGAGTAGAAACCCCAAAACATGTATCAGCTCCAACAACCTCTTCAGTGACTTGCTGGCCAACATTGTGCTCTTCAACATCAACTCTAAATGGTGCTCACATATGCTTCATCAATAGTTTCTCATTGTCGATAAAGATCTACCAGCAGACTATCCTTATCTACCTAATATGCCAGAACGCCAGGCCCTCTCATCAGATGCCTCTTCCTATTACACGTCATGCTCTTAAGAGTCCATATCATCATCCGGGACATCATTGTCACCCGCGACAAACACCAGTCTCGTGCCACTGCCAGTAGTTTGCCAGACCTGTGAAGTAACGTTAGTCTTGAGCTCAATTCCAACGGTCTGGATAGCGGTAAACTTACATCAAGCCTGCTATACGCTTCCAGGGCGTTGAGCCACTGATCTTCAGTGTAGCCCCTAGCAATAACGCGTTCCTTGACCTTTCTCATGCTCAGCTCAACGCCACGGTCGCCATCTTCAAAATCGTCAGGTCGGCATGCACCCTTGTCGGCCAATGACTTGACCAGGTTATAAATCTTGCCGGTGGCGTCGAGAGGTTTTCGGCCAGAGCCCAGATCACTATTCAGACTCTCCTTACTGGCCTCGACAAGTCGCAACGCCTCATCGACATCATCATGAGTCGTCTCGTTGCTGAAACGCAGTCGCGCCAAGGCCTGGGCCAGACGAACAACACCGAGCAGAGTACGGGGAGTTGTGTGGGTGAACTGCTTGCCCTTCTTCTCAGCACGCTGCTGCTGGTCTCGCATGCGGACATATGTCTTGATCATGTACTCCGATACTGACTCGGGGACAACGGGTCGGTAGGTTCGAGCCTGGGCAATGTAGGATCGCACCTCGTGAGGACTGAAGACCACATTGTCGGTGCCAATATCAGGGTGCCGGCTATTCATGTGCACAAAGGCAACGTGCTTGGCGAGCTGCTCATCCGTCTCACGTGTAGGGGTATCAAGAAGCAAGAAAAGGATATCGAATCGAGACAAGAGCGCGGCGGGGAGGTTGATGTTCTCGACAGGCGAGATGCGAGGGTTGTATCGTCCATAGACAGGGTTAGCGGCGGCGAGGATAGAGGTGCGAGCGTTGAGGGTGGTGGAAATTCCAGCCTTAGAAATTGAGATGGTCTGCTGTTCCATAACTTCGTGAATGGCAGTACGATCGGTCTCGTCCATCTTATCGAATTCATCGATACAGCAGATACCGTTGTCAGCAAGGACGAGAGCACCGCCTTCGAGGACCATCTCGTCAGTGACGGGATCTCGCATCACAGCGGCTGTCAAACCGACACCACTGCTTCCACGTCCTGACGTGTAGACACCTCGAGGAGCAACCTTTGAGATGTACTTGAGAAGCTGGGACTTGGCCACACCAGGGTCACCCATCAAGCAGATGTTGATGTCACCGCGGATCTTCATACCGTCACCCATCTCTTTTGTTACACCCCCAATCAGGAGAAGGAGAAGAGCCTTCTTGACATCGAGATGGCCGTAAATCTCCGGGGCAATCGACTTGGCGAGAAGCTCATATACCTGGCCGGTCTGGCGGTACTTTTCAATTCTTCGGACCAGCGTAGGGTCGACGATCATCTCGCTGTAAGCCTTCTTGTGCTGAAGAATGTGGTGGGCCTCGATGTATGTGTCGGTGAGCAGTCCAGCCTTCATGGCCTTGAAGCCAGTGTAAGGTGTAGGCAGGAAAATGCCCGAGATATCGACAACATCACCAGGGCTGATTTGTCGCACAAGTGTGCCGTGGCAGAAGACGGTAAGACTTCGAGGAATCTGACCGATGGGAACTTGCTCTGCCATCTCCTGGACCTTGACCTCCTGGAAGGGGAGGAACTTTGAGGCCCTCGAGGAAGGGTTGAGTTGACCCTTGGACTGGTTCTGCTTGCAGTCTTCCGAAGGACACATGGTAAGAGGACCATATTGCTTGTCGGTGATGGGCTGGAAGATCTCGCAACCACATCTATCGCAAGTGTATGCGCTGACTTGAACAATTGGCTTGACATCGGAAACTCGAGTGGCGATAGCGCGGATGGTGATGAGATGACCCAGGTGCTCACCGCGCACTTGCCGGACGGCCAAAGCCTTGGCAGGCTTGCTTGAGGTGCCCGACCTAGGCTTGAAGACAAGGGTATACCTGCGGGTGAGCTCGGCAGGGAACTTGTCTCCTTCTACTGTAGGGTCACGCTCGGCAGCCTCGTCGAGCTCTCGGTTTCTGGCCTGTCGCCGCGCCATCAATACATCGAGGACATCATCCTTGAAGCTATCGTTGGCTGGTCAGTATAGCTCGTTCTAACTTGATTTAGTAACATACGTCACATCCACGCTTGGCTGGGGCATCACCGCATCCACAGCCCTTGAGACGATCTCGACGTAGTGTTTTGTGTTCATCTCGATAGAGTCAACAAGCCTTAAGCTGTCGTCGCTGTCGAATGCTTGATTCTCCCACTGCAACATGGTTAGTAGTTGTTGATAATCCGACATGAAATCCGTACTATTGCTAGGTCATCGAGATCGATTGTCGCCTCGTCAATTACTCGGTCTGCCAGTTGCTGAAGCATATCCTTGTACTTGTGGTGAGGGGCCCGCCGGCGCTCCTTATCCTGGCCACGGTTTCCGTCCTGATTGTCCTCGTCCATAGGGTCGAAATCATCGTCAAGGTCATCTTCGCCGATTGTGATGTTTCCAAGTGCCGTTGTGATGGTCTGCTCGGCCGACGTCTTGTAGCCCGTCAAGAAGTCTTGGAATGCATCTGTATGATTGTTAGTATCTTTGACCTTGTACGTTTTGGGTCTCAAAGAATCCTCACGCTGCTGCTTCTCGTAGCTGACGGGAGCCTTGAACTCGCGCAGCGCCATTGTGAAGTATCTTGTGCGAAAGGCAAAGTCGATAAGCGCTGAGAAGTTGTGAAGCTATGCAGTGCAGATGGAGAGATGCGATCGCGATGCACAAATTGAGTGGGCTGGGGCGGGCTGCAGGGCAACCACGGTTGCGCTGGACCTTCCACGCCAACAGCTGAACCAACGCGTCGTTTCGCGTTTTGGGCTGCACCGCCACATGCAGAGTTTAATGGGCATGCGCCACAGCGTCGGCTGTTGCTGCACGCAAGAAGGAGCGCACGGGTCCCTCGTCGCTGCCCAGGACAGAAGAAAGCTGGGGAAGAACGGGGAAGTACCCGAGCACGTGTGAGCTGCCTCGGCTGCGGGACGGGAACGGACTCCAGGTCGGAGGTGCTTTCGGCGCCAGGTCCCCGAATATCTTTCGACAGACAACATTTGTTCAACCTTTTTCTTCCTGCGAAGGCAATGACGCTGGCTGCATTCTGATATCCTACGCGCTACATCATGCCTCCCAAGAAGAACGCGCAGTCCGTGTCGGCGGAGATCTCGCTGGCACACCTCAAGAACTGCTTGGTCAACCTCCCCCCGACGCTGGTCTCGCTGCTGGTTAATATCAACACTGTGAGCAATTGCCTTGGGCCCCCTTTTGACTCGACAGCGTATTGACTTGATATGCACAGCCAGTCCAAAACGTCGTCGTCGAACTAAGCTTCCGAGATGCCGCCTCGACTGGAACAAGCTCCCAGCAGCGGTCCGTCTTTGTGGGCTGGACCGGCATGCCAAGCAAGAGGAGGACAGCGCCGCCATCCACGCGCGATGGATTCAATGGTTCGAGAGGGTCTTCGCGCGACCAAGATATTCAACTAGTCGAGCTTGATGCGACATTTGCAAAGACGATAGGGTTGTTGGAGGGCCAGAAGGTCATGGCCACTGTCCACCTTGATCCCCCGCTGGCGCATACCATCAACATTGAACCTCTTACGCCGGATGACTGGGAGATTATTGAACTCCACGCGGCATTCCTCGAGTTGAACCTCATTCACCAGATTCGCGCCCTCCCAAACCCCTCATTCAAGCTCGGCGAGACGCCCGTCGCTCCTCATGCATTGACGCTGCATCTCTCCCCAACCTCGACCGCGAATATCAAAGTCCTATCGCTGGACCCTGTTCCTCCCGCAGATTCGCCGTTTGTAAAGATTTCCCCCGATGCCGAAGTAATCGTCGCGCCGAAGACAAGACAAAAGAGTTCACAAAGCTCTGGTGACCATCGCAGTGTGGCGAGCACCTCGAAGTCCAAGCGAAGCGGTACAAGTACCGTGCGCCGACGGAGTACCAGAGAGGAGCGAAAGCCAACCATGTTTCTCCGCGGTGTGGATAGGAAATCTTGTGAGGAATGGTTCGACGAGGGACCTCTCGCCCAGGATTTCAGCGTCTGGGTTGATCGTGACCTCCTGCTAGGCGATACCTTTAAGGGGGTCAACTATGTGGTTGTGGACGTCATCAAGCCTGCAGGCCTTCTACAACCCCAACCGGAAGAAGGTGGCGCTCCGGCCGGCATGAGCGCGTCGTCAAAAGTGATTGCTCACCTGCGATCATGGATTGATCCTCCAAATAGTCAGACGGTTGCTCTCTCGTCGCCTCTATGCGCAACCCTTGGGTGCACCGGTATGGTGGGCGGCGTTGTGAAGCTTCAGGCGGCACCGCAACAGCTGCCCAAGGGACCAGTCCAAGGAGTCAAGGTATTTCCGTTTGCTGCAAGCACAAAGTCGGTTGAGGGTCTTCGGTTCGGCGGCGAATCCAAGGCTGAAAAGGAGGAATCTGCCAGACGATTCCGTCAGATCTACAACGCCTCACGAGGCATTGATGGACTCCTTCAAGGGCCTTTGACGGATGGTGCTGTTATGGGCGTGTACGACGGCCTTGACCCCCCTCAAGGCTGGGAAGGTGGCATTATCAAGTTCACATACAGCGCAGACTTCCAAGACCAAAAGGATGCGACCAACTGGATAATGGGCCTTGATCCCAAGTTGGCCATCGACTTCCAGCCACCTACCCCTCGACCATCATGGATATCTGACTCGGACGGCTTCGAGCGACAGCCTACCCATGACTCACTTCTCGTGGGAATTGACTCGCTCCTAGACAATCTCCAGTCTCAGCTTGTGCATCTATCGTCAGTCCTTCTTACCGGAGGCATGGGATCAGGAAAGACAGGTGTGGCGAGGCACCTAGCTCAGAAGCTACGGGAAGAATCATTATTCCATACACTGTATTACCCATGCCGAAAGCTTGTCAACGACGAGACTAGGATCTCGACGATCAAAGAAACGCTCAACCGCCTTTTCATGTCTGCAAGCTGGGGCGCGCGACTAAACGGAAAGGCTGTCGTGATCCTCGATGATTTGGATAAGCTGTGCCCTGTGGAGACAGAACTCCAAGTTGGAAACGACAACGGGCGAAGCAGACAGGTTGGAGAGATCCTAGGTTCGATTGTGAGGCAATACTGCACACGAGACAGTGGTGTCGTGCTTCTAGCAACAGCTGAAGGCAAGGAGTCGATCAACAATGTGGTCGTCAGTGGCCATGTTGTACGTGAAATCATCGAGCTCAAGGCACCCGACAAGGAAGCGAGGCGACGGGTGATGGAGTCTATTGTGATGCAAGACGCCATGACAGCGGAAGAGGCGGCAACCCAGTTCAGCGACGAGAGTCGACCGCAGACTGCTGATGGTAGCATGGGAGACGACAGTGGCGCGTGGATGGACGGTGCCAGTCATACAAGCCGTGAGAACCCACCAGCAAAGACTAGCGGGTTCCTTTTGGATTCTGATCTCGACTTTTTGGATATTGCGGGCTCTACAGATGGATATATGCCTGGTGATATCAGCGTGCTCGTCTCTCGAGCGAGGAACGAGGCCATCATCCGGGCCATTGCCGAGTCGCCAAACTCTACTGGGCCTGTCCATTTCGCCAGAACCGACTTTGACAAGGCATTGAAGGGCTTCACACCGGCTTCACTGAGGAACGTGACTCTTCAGAGCTCTTCGACCAGCTTCAAGTCGATCGGTGGCCTTCAAGAAACCCGACAGGTGCTCCTCGAGACGCTGCAGTACCCGACCAAGTACGCGCCAATCTTTGCTCAGTGCCCTCTACGACTACGATCTGGTCTTCTGCTATACGGATACCCCGGCTGTGGAAAGACTCTCCTTGCGAGCGCCGTAGCTGGCGAGTGCGGACTGAACTTTATCAGTGTCAAGGGACCCGAGATTCTGAACAAGTATATCGGAGCCTCGGAGAAGAGTGTGCGTGACCTGTTCGACAGAGCGCAGGCTGCAAGGCCCTGTGTACTCTTCTTTGATGAGTTTGATTCCATCGCCCCCAAGAGAGGACATGACTCTACCGGTGTGACGGATCGTGTTGTGAACCAGCTTCTGACGCAGATGGACGGTGCTGAGGGACTGTCTGGAGTCTACGTCCTCGCAGCTACTTCGCGACCTGATCTTATCGACCCGGCCCTGCTCCGTCCTGGTCGTCTAGACAAGTCCCTGCTCTGCGACATGCCGTCCCTGGAGGATCGGGTTGATATCATCAAGGCCCTGTTCCAGAAGGTCCGGCTCTCGGATGAGCTGACTGAATCTGACGGACCCCTGACGGATGTCGCCCGACGTACCGAGGGCTTCTCAGGTGCCGATCTCCAGGCGCTCGTGTCGAATGCGCAGCTGGAGGCGATCCATGACGTGCTGGACGTGGATGGTCCTACAGTCACGTCGAAGCGTACGAATGGAGCTGGTGGAAAGCCAAACAGCACGCCTAGCTTTGTGCAGTTCTGCTACGGAGAGAATGCCAAGCTCTCAGACCAGCCGACCCCAAAGAGCAAGTCAGCGGCGCTCGTCGAGAATGCGGCGATCCTGTCCAAGCTAGACGAGATCAAGATTGCCCGCAAGAAGGCAAAGCAAGTGCACGGTGCCCCAGCGGCGGCGGTAAACGCGGATGCCAAGGCGTCGACCAGTGAACAGCGGGAGGTGGTGATCGGGTGGGAGCACCTGATCAAGGCGCTCGATAACACCCGGGCGAGTATCAGCTCCGAGGAAAAGACACGGCTGCAGAGGATCTACACCGAGTTTGTGGTGGGCAGGAGTGGACAGATGAAGGATGGGCAGGGCAGCATGGAGATTGGAGGACGGAGCAGCTTGATGTAACAATGTTTGAACATATAATGGCGGCGAGATTTAACGATGGATAAATAGAATACCTTTTATATATGCAATTTTTGTTTATGGTTTCTATCCATCTATGCCTGACGAGAGGCATCATCATCCTCTGCCATGATCTTGGCCAATGTCTCTTGAACCGTGGCGTGAATATCTCCCCTGGCGGCAAGCAACCCCCGGTTCTGGTTCAAGTCCCTTCCAGCTCCAAAGTCAATGGTCTTGCCGTCCAGGTCCGTCACCTTGCCGCCAGCCTCGGTCAGAACGAGCTGAGCGCCGGCGTGGTCCCAGATCCACATTCGGACGTCCGGGGCCGAGGGAACTCGGAGCTGGAAGTCTCCTCCGCCGACGGCTAGGGCGGCGTACCGGATGTGTGACGACCACACCTCGGTGTTGGGGTATACTGCTCCAAAGGTCGCTGCGAGCTTGGCGATCAGGTCGTGCCGGGACGTCTTGCTCGAGGAGCAGTCGACGATTCTAGCGTCTGAAAGAGTAGAGGCCTTGTCGAGACCCTGAAGCGGGCGGGCTTCTTCAAGGCCGCTGAAGTTCATGGTGCGGATTGTTGCTCCCTGGCCTCGGACGGCCGTGAGCATGAGACCAAGTCCCTCCTTGTCAACAGTTGTCTCTGCGAGAACACCGTCTACGGGCTTGAGGTTGGGGCAGCCCAACACACCAACGACTTCTCGACCATTCTCGATCAAAGCCAGAGAAACAGCGTACTGCTCGCCTCGAAGAAAGGTGGCAGTACCATCAACAGGATCCATAACCCAGAAGCGACCAGTCCTTCCTCCCTGACCACGACCTCCAAGATCAATCAAATCAAGCATCTCATCCACCGAAGCCGGACTCGCCAACAAGGCCTCATCCTCCTCACTCTCCAGATGAGCGCCAGAAGCAAGCTCATACACGCGGTCCCTCAGCGCAGCATCGCTCCGCAGGGCGGCAGAATCCTCCTCGCCGACAAAGGTGTCACCGGGAAAGGCCTTTGTCAGGGCGCTGATGAGGATGGCTTGGGCGGCAAAGTCGGCGACCGTGACGGGGGAGGCGTCGGCCTTTGAGATGCCGCTGGCGGAGGAGAGGACTTTTTTGGTGAGGATGGAGGCTCGGAGGACTGCGAGCTCGGCCATGTGACGCTCACGGGCGTATTCGGTTGCCATGGTGGAAATTTGGATGTGAGTGATGTGATATTGGTACCTTTTGATGAGAGTTAGCTCAAGATGTTTGAAATACTATGGGTATTCCCCTCTTACTTGTAGGTAAATGAATATGGACACGTGCTGCTGTCGCTGGTGAACGTTACATGAGTTGAAAATGAGGCGGTGATGAATCGGATCAGTCAATCAATCATGATGCTTGCTCCACGGATCCACACAGAAACACAGCACCACACAAACACAAACAACTCCAGCAAACTGTCAAGGTTCATATCAATTACACATCTAGATGCCCTCACTTACACACACACACACACAAATCACGTTTACTAAGTAGGAGCCACAAACTCGTCGAGATGGGCAACAAAGACTTGGTCGCCAACTCTCATCATGATGCCACCATTGGACTCGGCCTTGACCTCTTCGTATCCCAGGTTTGTCAAATCATGCACCGGGACAACACCCTCATTCAAGACTTTCTCCGCTTCTTCCTCTGATAATCGCCTCGCCTTGAACCTGAGGTGTTGTGATGTGCTCGAGGATCCCGTCGTGTACTCGACGAATAACTCGAGTGAATCAGACAGAGTCATAGCTTTTTGCCTCCCCTTTTCAACTTGTCTCCAGGCGTCCTTACCTAGCGAGGCACGAGTCGACATGCTTGAAAGGCGGGTTTCGTACGTCTCTGGGCTTACGATCTGGCTCGACCTAGATGCAACACTTGGGCTGCTGTCTACGTCTGCCTCTGCCTCTGCCTCTGCCTCTGCCTCTGCCTCTACCTCTACCTCTACCTCTGCCTCTGCCTCTGCCTCTGCATCTGCCTCTGCCTCCTCTGTCTCTGTCTCGACTGTTGAATGATGCAAGTTCTCGGACAATGGAAAAGTTTGAGCCTTGGGCGTAGAATGTCCATCAGCATCCTCAACTTCGTCTTCGTCTGCTGGTGCTTGTTGAGGCTCCTGGCTAGATAAGGGCCTGGACAAAGACCTAGGTGAAGAAGGTCTTGACTCATCTTCGTCTGCTGGCGCTTGTTGAGGCTCCTGGCTAGACAAGGGCAACCTAGATGCAGCAACACTTGGCCTGCTGCTGTCTGCGTCTGTCTCGACTATTGAATGATGCAAGTTCTCGGACGATCGAGAAGATTGAGCCTTCGGTGTAGAATGTCCATTAGCATCCTCATCTTCGTCTGCTGGCACTTGCTGAGGCTCCTGACTAGACAAGGGCCTGGATAAAGACTCAGGTGAAGAAGGTCTTGACAAAGGCTCAGGATCTGTGTTTCCCTCAATCTCGTTGTAATCTGGAGTCGTTTGTTCATCCTGTGCAGTAGGGCTTCCCTGGTGCAAGGAAAGACATTCCTCCACCTGTTGGTCCCGAGTGTCAGCGTCCATAATCTCAGTTCCATGGTCGTCAGGCCTAATCGTCTCGCCGCTATCAGAAGATTCTGACATGTAGCCCTCTATCGTGAGAATAGACGACCCCGATACGATAGCCGACGACACGTTGCTTTCAGGAGGACAACTTGGACCCTTCCATCCTTCCCTGAGTATCAGGTTGACCTTGTCCCCCGCCACTCGCTTTAGCTCCAGAGAGAATCTTTCCTTCACGTCCTGTAGGCCGCTAGATGGCAGTCTCCAACCGGGGTAGAGCGTCCCGTGAGTTCTTGGTATGATATACTTGCCGTGAACTGCAATGAAGGCGTTGCAGAGATAGCAGGCATCTTTGTTGGAGGCGATTACCCGTGGAGGAGTCGGGCCCTGGTGTTGATCGAGATACCAGATGAGTTGCATTTCAGCATGAACTCTTGGCTGGTTCATCAGCCGGTCAATCCCACTCTGGGTTTTAACCTTCTCTTTCACCTGCTGAATATTCCAACTCGTTTCGTGGTGATCTTGCAGTTTGTACAACATGTCCAGGAAACTCGGAAACTGTGTAGGTGTGGGCTGGACAAACGCCGAGGAATCCAGCTCCACGGGGAGTATAGTCGCCTTTCGGATACACTCATGTCTTCTCGCAAGCTTTACCAGCTCCATCGCTGCCCTCTTGTAGTTTCCCACTTTCCGAATCATGTTGAGAACCGCTTCGCATAAACTCGGGTTCAATGGCTGGATGCGTTCCAAGTTCTTCAACAGCGGCTTACTTATATCCCGCATCTCATAAAGCCTGTAGCATGTCCGAATAACAGACTCAAGCTTTTTATCTTCGGTCAGAGCCCAATCATCACCGCTTGGATGAATGAAAGAACTCCGATATTTGGTCAGTTTGCGCTCCAACTGCTCGCTTAGTTTCAAAAACTTCATCTTGTCGTCGTCGCTCGGTGAACTTTTGCTCACTACCTCTTTGATATCCCTGATGAATTTCTCAAACGGCACCTTATTCTTATTCTCAGGCTTTATCATCCTGAGCCTTGAGAGAATCCGCCAGCGGCACATTGACACTACAGCGCTGAACACCTCATTTGGGAGTTGCTCGCGAGTTCCTCAATTTAATGTCAGCAGATTCATCACTGGGAGTCCATCAACAATTCTTGGCTTACTGTTCAAGGCGTTTGTAAGTAGTGAAAAGACCTTGTCGAATCCCGCCTTCACAGAGGATAGGTATAGCGACGAGACAGCTTCCTTGGCGTTGGCAGCAACCATGATGGTCATTCCAGACCCTCGCTCTTCGACGCACACAGCCGTAACATTGCTGATATCACTCCTTATAGCAGACAGAAATCCAAGCGTAGATGCCAACTGCTTCTCGTCGCTGAGAGAGATTGTCCGACCAGTGTCATCCGGTTCTTGGCCTCGATTCTCGTGCTTCTTAGGTTCTGACGGATTTTGACTGAGATGATAAAGAAGAGCAATGCTCTGGGCACAGTCTACTTCCAAATCTATGCCAGTCATTTTTCCATCTCATGGTTCGAGTGAGCATGTTTGGCGAAGGGGAGTTTCCTGATGACCTTGGGCTCATCCTTCATCGACATCAGGCTCTGGCAGGCTCCAACCTTCCTGCGGCTGCAAGAGACGTCCTAATACAGTCAATCATAATTGACTGTAGGCGCTTAGCCATCATTATGAGCTGTGGTTGGCTCCAAGATACTGCAGGAGGCCGACCGCGGTGGTGGTGTCCAATGTACCAGCCTGCACCACAGCCTGACATTACTCCCCACCAACACTTCACCTACAAGAGCCAACACTTGGTCACCAGTCAAGCAGTCAAGGGCACAGATAGTTTGTCATGTACTTTATAGCTTCAACCGTATCTATGTCACCAAGCAGAAGCCTCTTGCTGGTCCTGCCCCTTTTTTTCCACAGGCCCTGTAAAATATCTTTCATCTAAGAACAAGGTCTCGTTTGAACCTGTACGCCTCGCCTCGCCTCGCCTCTGCTCTGCCCGCCTGCCTGCCTTTCATCCCTGGCAGTGAGCAGCCAATCATCGACCCTCTGTTGTTGGCCAGATCCATCACATCAGCTGTGATACCGATAGCCTGCCTGTCTGCCTCTAGGTCGTGCTGCATGAAAAGAAGAAGAAAAAAACAAGAAAAAAAAGACAGCCTGCTCTGGTAAGAGAGACGCGAGGCATGCTCGTTAGCAGCCAGGCAAGGCCTGTCCTTGTGTGTATCAGTTTGGCCAGCTTGGCCATATAACATAGCATAGCATAGCAGCAGCGACAACTCCTTCCACCACAGGTCCTATAATGCAACGGGGTATGATCTCAGCCTCTCCGCTCCACGTACTTGCGTGCAACATGATGCCATCCATCTGTACAACCAAACGCCAAAACCATGCTGAAAACAAACATGCTATGTTGAGTTGCTGTGAAACACAATTCACCTTCCCTTTCGTAATCAAGTGTCTCTCTCTAAAGACCTGTCGTGCTGCTGAGGCCCCTTCTGAGAGGAGACCATCCATTAGGCCCCGTTGGTCTTGTTCGAGCTAGATCCGCCCTTGTTGCGTGAGTGCAGCGTACGGTACATGTTGCTCAGTCGCTTGCCTGTCACGCTCTTGCTGGTGTCGTCGACTGGCCACAGCGCTGCCAAAAAGTCCCTGTAACAAGCATGTTAGTCCGAGTTACAAGTTAGGCTGTATCAACGCAGCTGTACTCACCAAAAGTTGCTCTTGAGACCCTCGTCCGCAGCGGTAGCCGGCAACTTTTCGTCCAGGAATGTGCCAATAACTACCAGTTCCACTCCAAAGATGGAGGCTCGCTCCTTGCTCGACTTGACATTGTCCTTGGTGGTTGAGAGAATCTTTTCGAAATTTTCTCTGACTGGCTTCAAGAGGAACCAGATCATGGCATCGTTGTCCTTATCCCTCTGATCTTTGTTATCACCGATTCGTCGAAGCTCGTCCAGTCGGCGAAGAGCCTTGGCTCGGCGCTCATCTTGAGGTCGAGATTCTTGGGCTCGCT
This sequence comes from Fusarium sp. NRRL 66088, assembly GCA_013186415.1. NCBI lineage: Eukaryota > Fungi > Ascomycota > Sordariomycetes > Hypocreales > Nectriaceae > Fusarium > Fusarium sp. NRRL 66088. The sequence goes on along the minus strand of JABCKD010000680.1, from coordinate 53,901 downwards.
CACGCACACGATCCCGGTCACGGTCTCTATCTCGATCTCGCTCGCGGTCCCGGTCACGATCCCGTTCTCGATCACGGTCTCGATCACGGTCTCGATCTCGCTCACGGTCACGGTCGCGTTCGCGTTCACGGTCACGATCATCGCGATGCCGGTGGTCAAGACGTCGATCATCACGATGTCCGTGGCTGTGACGATGCTTCTCGGCTCTTCTGTCATCGTCATCGCGATGTCGACGCTTCTCGGATCTGTCCCTATCTTCGCCGTGTTTGCTAGATCGGCGGTGGTCATCCAGTCGGCGATGCTTGGGGCTCCGGCTGTCCTCATGAGAAACATGCTTCCGCTTGTAATCGGGCCTTGGAGTTCCACGCTCGTCGGCATAGTTGCGTGACCGATGGTCGCCATGAACATGATCCCGATCACGGTCGCGATGTTTCTTGCTGGCTTGGGGTGCAGGAGATGCAGTAGCACTTCCTCGGTGGCCGTTGACAAGATGATGTTTCTTGTTGTTTCGGTGGTGATTCTCCACGGCTCGCTGCACACTCCGATCGTTCGAGTGCTTCGCTTGCAAGACTGAGAGCAAGTATTCAGATCGACGAACAAGATGTACTGCGCCAGGCGCCTTCATCTTGTCATTGGCCTTGCTACGCTCCTCCTTCTTCTCGACACGATGCTCTTCCAGGAAGAGCTTGTCCGCCATGTCCAGGGCAGGGTCGTCGCGAATCTGAGGCCAAGCACCAAAGCCGTGTCTGTCGATGCCAACCAGAAGCATGGCATCCTCCTTAGCACCCCATGAACAAGAATAGTTGGCAGCCTTGGTGGCGTCGGGAAGGCGGAATGCTCGCCAGTCGCTGTGCCCGTTGATGACCTGTCGAAGAAGCTGAAGTTGCTTGGGCCGCTCAATAGCCGTCTCGGCGTTGACCTTCTTTAGCTCGCCAAAGTCAATCAGGACAGCCTTGCGATCCTTCTTGGTGAGTGTCTTGCCAAGCCTCTTCTCTTCCTCCACCATGTTGATATAATTGTCATCAACAGCTTCTTTGGCCGCTTTGATGAATTCATCAAGAACCGACTTGACGTAGTCTCGGTCTCTCTCCTTGAGCTTGGCCTCTCTAATAATCTCCTCACCGCGATCGTCCATTGAGCCGAATCGGAAGTAGGCTTTGATGAGAAGACGCTGCTCCTTGTCATTCAAAGGCCTCTTCGGATCAGCAACCAGATTCTGTCGCTCTTCCTCTTCCTTGTCTCGCTGTTCTTTCTGCCGTTTCTTAAACCGGTCAGCGCGTTCAGTTTCTCTGTTGCGACTCTTGACAGCAGCTCTTCGAGGAGCACTCTCAGCCGCAACCTGGGCGAGATAATCCTCGTGTTGCCGCTTTTCTTCGTCAGCCTTGATTTCGGCAAGCTTCTCAGCAGGTATGATCTGATCCCAGTCAAGATTAATGTCGTCCACCTTGACATCTGTGATCTGCATGAAGTTGTCCCAATCAATGCCACCACTACTGAGGTTGATCTTGTCATCGACCTTGGTCTTGGTGACTTCGGCGTTCTCGAGGATCGAGTCAATGTCGAGCTGCTCTAGCCGTTGCTGGTTGCCGCTCTGCTCAAACATCTTGGAGGAACGCATCTTCAAAACCATCTGGATGTCTTCGGATGAAGAGGGCCCGTCGACCTTGAGACCCTTCTTATTGAGCTCTTCTTTGAATGCAGCCTTGCCGTCGTCTGTGACACCAGCCTGAATCGTCAGATACTCAAGCAGAAGCTTGTTGCGTGCTCGTTCAAGAACTTCTTCCTCGACTGTTTCCTTGGAAACAAGACGATAGATGTTCACGGGGCGCTTCTGGCCGATACGGTGGGCTCTGGCCATGGCTTGCAAATCGGCCTGTGGGTTCCAGTCGGAATCAAAGATGACAACAGTGTCGGCGGTCATCAGGTTGATACCTAGACCACCTGCTCTGGTGGAGAGGAGGAAGCAAAAATCGTCGCTGTCTTCGGCATTGAAATGGTTGATGGCCATGCGTCTGGGACCGGCTGCGATAGTTCCATCTAATCTCTGGAACTTGTACCCACGTAGGGAGAGGTAATCACCAAGAATGTCAAGCATCTTGACCATCTGGCTGAAAATCAGGACTCGGTGGCCATCCTTCTTGAGCTTAGAGAGAAGCTGATCGAGAAGCATCATCTTTCCACTGCTGGCGATCAAGCCCTTGATCTGGTCTTCGCGGCGCACGCTGCCAGCAAGCACCTTTTCCTCTGCACCTGGGAACATGTATGGATGGTTGCTGATCTTCTTGAGCTCCATCATGATGTTCAGCAAAGAGTTCTTGTGACCATTCGTGGCATCACAGAGCGCGGTGTAGTTGCGGGTGAGGATGTTCTTGTAGTAGTCCAATTGGACATCTGATAGTTCGACACGGATGATCTTCTCAGTCTTGGGTGGAAGATCAGATTCGACAGTTTCTTTAGTTCTTCGCAGGATGAAGGGAGCGATAGCTTTGTGGAGCTGCTGGAGTTTTTCTTGCGCATCGTTGGCGGAGAGAGAATCAAGATCTTCATCAATGTCCACCTTGCCAGGGTTCAAGAAGTCGAGAAGGGCTGACAACTCGGCTAGGTTGTTCTGGATGGGTGTTCCGGTGATCAAGACCTTGCACGGGATATTGAAGCTCACCAAGCGGCTATACAGTTGCGATTCACGATTCTTGAGACGGTGCGCCTCGTCGACAGCAAGGGTTTGCCACTTGATGGACTGCAAGAACTGCCAGTCTTGAAGGATGAACTCATACGAGGTGACCAGGATGTTGAACTTGGGCTTCTTGGGGTTGTTATCCACCAGTAGCTCGTGCTCGCGAATGATGTTTCGGGCATCTTCAGGTCCCAAGTAAACGACGTAGTTAAGGTCTGGAGACCAAGTGTTGAAGGTATCACACCAGGCTGGGATGACACTGAGAGGGGCAACCACAAGTGAAGGCCCCTCCTGGTGGCGAGCGTTGCGCAGCCAGCTGAGGAATGACACGGTCTGGACGGTCTTGCCGAGACCCATCTCATCGGCGAGAATCACATTGTTACCTCTGCACCAGTTGAGGCAGAGGAAGTTAAGACCTCTCAGCTGGAACGACCGAAGTTCGCCGCCTACGATGTAGTCGGGCTGCTTTTCCAACTTGACCATCCTTGACCGTGTGTCAGGGTTGGTTTCCTTGCGGTCCGACTGCCATGAACGAGAGGCGCGGTCAAGGTATTGGTCAATCTGGTCCTGGAACATGTCGCTGATGTCCGCTGCAGCCTCCCAGGTGCACTCCTCGTAGGTGAGGCCCTTCCATTTGACAAGGTACTCGTCGCCTTCTTCGCCATTTCTTGTGGCAACCACTCGCTCAACCTTGATGTAATCCTCGTAGGCCTCGTCGTCTCGTTCGCGGTCAAGGAAGAACTGCTCCTTGGTCTCGGGAGGAATGTCGTCGCCAAAGCGGATGTCCAGCTCGTAGTCAACGAACTTCTTGAAGTAATTCTCGACCTTTCTAAATCCGCGAACATTGCGAAGGTCGTCGAGTGTTTCCCAGGTGTCATGCAAGTGAGACTTGCCCTGCCATTTGATGAAGTATTCAAAGTCACCTTTGGACATGTCATAGGTCAACTCCTGCCCGTTTATCGGGCGATACCGCACTACTTTTTCCACGTATGGGGAATCGTCGACGTAGTCAACGACGTAGTTGGCAGGGGCGTCATCCTCGTCTTCTTCTTCCTCAAAGTCGCTCTCTTCATAAGCTCCTTGTTGTACCTGCGCGGCGCGACGACTTGACCAGCGCTTTTCGGCGTATGCGAGAGAAGGCTGTGCCTCGCGTTGCAGCCGAGCCTTCTTCTGAAGACTCTTGGCGCGAGCGCCGCCGTATGTGTCCGAGTCCGAGTCTGAGTCGTTTGTTGACGCTCGTAATGTCGGTGTACCTATCTTTGAAGCTGGATGGCCGTGTTAGTTGGCGTCGCAACGACCGAGTAGAATCAGGGGAAGGGGGAGTGCTTACAGGGACGGGATGTTTCTACACGTCGTCGCTTGACCGTACGACGGGCGACGGGAGGTTCGGATTCTGAGTCATCAGACTCGACCTGTCGCGACTTGGTCAGTGATGCTCCTCGAGATGGATTCGGGATGGCTACATACAATTTTACGTTGTTCTCGAGGTCGAGTCTACAAGTGTCGGTTAGCCAAGAAGATGGCGGTGAAAAAATTTTCGCTTCTTACACTTCGTCTCAATCCATAAAGCTCTGGATTGGCCTTGATATACTCATCCTCCTCAATGGGCACTTTCCGTTTCGAGGCTCTGTTCGAATCTGTGGAGCTGGCGCGGTCCTCAACCGCGTCGTCATTCTGAGATGGCAGGCTTTCCTCCATGTCAAAGTCACCGTCCTCGGACGCGTTGTCCTCGCTGGATGGTTCACTCTCCGACATGTGTGTGTCGTCCTGGGCCATATTCGAGGTCTCGTTCGCATCGTCCGAGGGTGACGGTGATGGTTGGTCAAGCGTATGATCGTGGATATCAGGAGAATCGCTATCGGTTACGTGGTCGCCTGTATCGAACGACATGCTGATTTGATTATCTGGAGATAAATGTCCATTGGAAGGACCCCCAAAAGTAGGGGTGGACATCATGATGGCGATGACAGAGGCTACCTGCTAAGAGACGCGACGATGTTAGCCAATGTTCTAAACCAGCAAGTGCGGTTGAGGGATTAATGGAACGAGGCGACTCTGGCGACCCAGGACCGGTGCCAAAAGCGCCCGGAAACGCGAACAACGATGGAGATGGTTCACTTGTCGCATCCCGCGTGCGTTGTAGATGGCAAGGCTGATGAAAACCCGACATGGCAATTGGGAAGCCTGGGCGGCCACGGTGTCGGGTACGGGGTCGCAGGGGCATCCGAATGAGCGAGAAGCATCGATTCCATCAAAGGGAAGCACGATATCGCTTATATACGACTCTATGGGAGCAATATCGCGATGGAGATGGCAGGAGTCGAGGCGGGATCGACAACAGGCGACGGGCCAGCAAGCCAGCAAGGCGGCAGCGGCAAGGGGGGAGCGGGAAGGACGAGGGAAACTTACAAGTCATTAAAGAATGACATCCAGGCGGCAACCAACATCTAGATGGTATCGGGAGCTTCACCGGGGGTGCTTGGCGGGATCGGAGGACGGAACGGGGGTAACGTGGGTGAAGAGGTGACGGGCGGATTCTCAGAATGCGAGGCAGGAAAAGAAGTCGAGAGGTCCGAAAAGGCAGGGCCACTCTTGTCCTAATTGGGTGATGGTCTGGGGTGGGTGCGCATCACGTGATGCGCTCCCGTCATGCGAACAACCGGACAACCTTGAACGTTTCCGACGTGACACAGTGAATACAAGGTATCGTTTGGCTTTTTCACGGCAAGATGCAGGGCTATTGTTTAATATTGCGTTTACTGTCGTGTCATTCGGCGTTTTAACTTCTCTTCTCACTTTCTTGTTGAAGCGTTCATATCCTCACACGCAAGAAGGTTCCGATGACCGGCCAATCATGGCGCAGCACCATTACCCTAAATTTGACAGAAGCGGTAAATTAAGGTATATGTGGTTGAGAAATCTTTTGATTGTTCGGTGCAGAATATTTCCTTGTTTGGCGTCAATGCGTTCCGTCTATTGTTTGCTTCGAGAAGGCTTGTGGTTTGTGGCTGGCTGCCATCAGGGTAGGTATTGACACTGTTTGGGTTTGTCACTTTGTGTCAGATAAAAGATGCTTCGGGACCCAAAGATGGAGCACTACGATATGGTCACTGCGCCGAGAATTTTACAGTGATTGGCTTTTACCTATGGATGTTTATGGGGAAGGCCTGTGCGGCCTAGAGTGTAGCTTTTAGTGATCTGTCTGTTTCAATGCTGCTGCCGTTGTTCTCCAGATTCAGGAAGTTATCAGTAATGTGCGCCTCATCACAACGTCTGATTTTCAACCCCCCTCTCGCATTCTACTGAGGTGTTAATACTCCAGATATGCGGTCAGTGTTGGTCACGTGGTTCATTTCATTTATGAGTCTGGTTCGCCTGACATGCTGAACACGTGAGATGCAACTTCTTACGCTCATGTGCCTACAACCCTAAAGTTAAACCATGAGCGCATTTGAGTGCTCAAGTTGAGCATATCTCAGAGACAATTACTGATCCCACATTTATAATCTTCATATGGATAAACAATAATTAACTACTGCCCTTGTTTACGATTAGGGGACATTACGGGAACGGGTTAAAGGAATAATCATTGATGTATACGGGCAGTTAAAGTGGTCTCGTCTAACAAGCTTTGCTACTGCTCACTACCTAGATGCCTATTCTGACTCAACCCATGGAGTTAGTTCAAGTGAGGCAGCAGTCGTCGGAGCAACACAAATAGACACAATATCAAAAATCTAATACATCCATCCCCAACTCAGCCTGGGCGAATGTTGATGCACAGGTGTTCGCAGGTATCCCTTGTCCACCTCAACCTTTGTTTGGGCAACGTCATAGGTAGCTGGAGCCCAAACTGTAGGCCCCTTGCCAGGGCGAAGCAACCGCCTGGCGCCTCCCACACAAAATCGGCTCCCAAGACCCACAGCCCTGGATGACTCACAGGGCACGGATTACCACCACACGAACCTGGAACTCCCGTCGGTTGACCTGTGATCCTTTTCCTCTTCCTTCTTTATCCCTTCGCTGTCTGTAAAGGAATCTCGACAAGTGCCAGCGTGCCATCGTCTCCTGCGCGAGAGAGATCACCCCGTCTTCTCCGTACTTGGAGCTCGAGCTCGACCTTACTTGTCCCACTTTCTCCCACACACACAAAAAAAATCCACCCCCCACCAACTTGAACTTGGACTGGAAGTTTTTCGTGTTCTTCGTCGGTCGCAACAATGTCGGACAAGCTCACACGGTATGTGCGCCTGGATGAGGAGGAGTATTTGATATAAGGGACAAGATCACAGTGACTGACATGTCAATCCAACAGTATCGCCATCGTCAACAGCGACAAGGTCCGTCCGCGATCGCCTCCCTCAAGCCAAACACGCTTTTTGCCCCGCCAAAGAAATTCTGACCCCTCCTTTTAGTGTCGCCCGCGAAAATGTCGTCAAGAGTGCAAAAAGTCGTGTCCCGTCGTTCGTAGCGGAAAGCTCTGTATCGAAGTCACTCCCGAGTCCCGCCTTGCCTTCATCTCCGAGTCGCTCTGCATCGGTTGTGGTATCTGCCCCAAGAAGTGCCCCTTCGACGCCATCACCATCATCAACTTGCCCACCAACCTCGAGAGCCAGGTCACCCACCGTTATGGCCCCAACAGCTTCAAGTTGCATCGTCTGCCGATGCCCCGACCCGGTCAGGTTCTGGGTCTCGTTGGAACCAACGGTATCGGAAAGAGTACCGCTCTCAAGATTCTGAGCGGCAAGCTTAAGCCCAACTTGGGCCGACACGACAACCCTCCCGACTGGGAGGACGTCATCAAGCACTTCCGTGGTTCCGAGCTGCAGAGTATGTAACGGCGCGAACGTTTTCGTTGTCATTTCTTGCTGACCCCACAAACAGACTACTTCACTAAGCTTCTGGAGGATGACCTCAAGGCCGTTGTCAAGCCCCAGTATGTGGACCAGATCCCCAAGGCTGTCAGGGGCCCCAAGAAGAGCGTGCGATTCCTGATCGAGAGCCGTGCCTCGCTGGGCAACATGGAAGAGGTCGCCAATGTCCTGGAGCTGAACCACATCATGGACCGAGATGTCAACCTCCTCTCTGGTGGTGAGCTTCAGCGTTTTGCCATCGGAACCGTTGCTGTCCAGAAGGCCGACGTCTACATGTTCGACGAGCCTTCTTCCTACCTCGATGTCAAGCAGCGATTGAGTGCTGCCTCGATCATTCGGTCCCTCCTCCGAGACGACGACTACGTCATTGTCGTCGAGCACGATTTGTCTGTTCTCGACTACCTCTCCGACTACATCTGCGTCTTGTATGGTCGCCCCGCCGTTTACGGTGTCGTTACCCTGCCCCACTCGGTCCGTGAGGGTATCAACATCTTCCTTGATGGTCACATTCCCACCGAGAACTTGCGATTCCGTGACGAGTCCCTGACTTTCCGTATCGCCGAGGGTACCGACGACTTTGCCATCGACAAGTCCCGCGCATTCACCTACCCTAAGATGGAGAAGACTCTCGGAAACTTCAAGCTCAACATTGACGCTGGTGACTTTACCGACTCGGAGATTATCGTCATGATGGGTGAGAACGGTACCGGAAAGACCACATTCTGTCGTCTCTTGGCTGGTGCCCTCAAGCCCGACAGCAAGAAGTCGGTGCCCGATATGAGAATCAGCATGAAGCCCCAGACCATCACCCCCAAGTTCGACGGTACTGTCCGTCAGCTCTTCTTCAAGAAGATCAAGCAGGCTTTCCTGTCTCCTCAGTTCCAGACTGATGTCGTCAAGCCCCTCAAGCTCGAAGACTTTATTGATCAGGAAGTCAAGAACCTGTCCGGTGGTGAATTGCAGCGTGTTGCCATTGTTCTTGCCCTCGGTATCCCCGCTGATATCTACCTGATCGATGAGCCCTCTGCCTACCTCGATTCCGAGCAGCGTATCATTGCCTCCAAAGTCATCAAGCGATACATCATGCACTCCAAGAAGACGGCCTTTATCGTCGAGCACGATTTCATCATGGCCACTTATCTCGCTGACCGTGTCATCGTCTTTGACGGTCAGCCCGGTATCAACTCTCACGCCAACAAGCCCGAGTCCCTTCTCACTGGCTGCAACACTTTCTTGAAGAACCTCGACGTCACCTTCCGTCGTGATCCTACCAACTACCGACCTCGTATCAACAAGAACGGATCTCAGCTCGACCAGGAGCAGAAGATGGGCGGCAACTACGTGAGTCGACCTCCCGTCACTAATATCTTGTGCATGAAAAGCTAACCAACGTACCACAGTTCTTCCTCGAGGAGAATCCCGATCAGAGCTAAAGGGCGTTAACAAGGAGACCTTTCCTCCCCTTGATGGTGCATCTCCCGGCGTTTGGGGCGTTCAAAACGGAAATGGGAAAAAGCAGCGCGGGGGCGGGCATGTTCGAGTTTTGGGAATAGACGACGACCACGGCGTCGGCGAGGATGACGATCCTGATGGATAACGACGGCGACGGCAGCGTATCCCCTGTTGTCTGGTCCTACGAAGGAGTCCGGTCTCGCCGGAGAGCAGTTTTGTGTTTTTTGTACTTGTCTTGTCGTTTCTTATACTTCTTTCCTGACTCTTCAAGGTCCTTGATTTGAGGACAAACTTGATGAGCACATGGGAAGAGCGAGACCGGACTGCTTCGTAGACTGAGGGACAATGGATCAAGTAGGATCACTGCCGTCTTGGGTTTCCTACCTCGCGGGAAACAACCCCAGAAGAAAGATGGCTGTCAGTTAGTTTTTACCATATTCACAATCACAACAGAAAAATTGGATCGTCAAAGAGAGTTCTTACATGAAATATGTATGACAAAGTCTTGATGTCCTGACTAACTATAACTACCTGAACCTATCATCTATCCATCCATCCAAGCAACTCCGCCACTACCCATAGTTTTTTTTTACGCGCGTATAAACTCACACAGACCAAAAATGACCTAAATGAAGAACAAGGAAAGAGGATGATTGGGAGATACACATACTGGCCAAAACAATGAATTGTGCTTGTGGGGGAGCAGCAACGTGGGTCGCCATTCTGTTTTTTTCCACCGCTGCGGCACTGGGCGGCCCATGGCGACGAGAAGCCGCAAGCCTGTACTCGAGAGAGTCATCTCGCCCAACAGACAGATAGACGTGCCGGGGGATTGACAGTGCCGGTACGTACTGGGAATGAGTGCAGGTGCAAGTGCATGCCATGCCAGCCATCAACTTCATTTTAATTAATCCTCCTCAATCTCGCCCTCCTCGCTTCCGGAATGGACGTCCTTGGATGGGGGTGGTGGAGGTGTCTTTTTGCGAGGACGTTCTTCAGCACGTGGTTCAACAACACGCGGTGGAGGAGTACGCTCTCGTGATCGGTCTCTTCTCAATCGCTGTAATATGTGTTAACCATCAATGCCTTGCGGGCTATTTAGTGTAACCTTCGTACCTTGGAATCTCTCGAGTCGCGGCGAGTGTAGTCGTCTTCGTCATCAGGACGTCGGCGTCGAGAACCTGATGGGCGCTCATCATAAGGAAGCTCATCATACGAACCTCGGTCAATACGTCGGCGATATAGCCTCTCGCGCTCGTCTTCGCGGTCTCTCCGCTCACGCTCATAGTGGCCATCGTCATCGCGACGTGAGCGAGAGTGGCGGTCGTAGTCTCGGTCTCGGTCTCGGTCACGCTCCCGGTCACGCTCCCGTTCCCGTTCGCGGCGTGGAGGCGGCGACAGGCGACCTCGGTCAGATCCCAAAAGGCCTTCTGCCATGGTCGATTTCCGGTGGTTACGCTCGCGCTCAGCAATGGCCTTGCGTCTGTCCGCTTCGTAGGCATCTGGCTCCGGACTGCGACTACGTCGAGAACCACGTCCACCGCTTCGATGAGATCGCTCACCTCTGGATCGGTCCCTCTCGCGACGGTGCAAGTCCCGCTCGCTGGACATGCGATCGCGTCGTCGGTAGCTTCGGTCTGCTTCCTCTTCCTTTTCTCGCAGCCGCCGGATGTGCTTGTCAAAGGCACTTCGTCGAGCGTCCTCGGAAGTAATGGCCTGGAACTCGTCTGATTTGAGAAGTCGAGGTCGTACCTTGTCATACGTGTCATTCAAAGTGATGGGTGGTTCCATGCGCTTCATGTACGCGCGCAGATCGTCAACGGCTCGACGTTGATGGCGCTCAGACTGGCGATCGTCGTCCCGCTTAGATGAGCGTTTCTCGCGCAGCTACCGCTCGTTAGTCTTGATACAATAGTAGATAGGCAAGTATACGTACTCGATCAAAAATGAGTTTGAGAATATCGGGTTCAATGTTAGCAGTCCGTCGATCATCGTTCATGATGGAGAGGAACTCGTCAAAATCGCTCGTAGGCGTGAGATCAAACCGCTTGTCCTGAAAGCTGTTAGAACGGAAAGATGATATATATCGTCGATTACTCACTTCCAAAACATCAAGCACATCATTCCTAGGTACACGCAAGCCGCGCTCTTCGTCTTCGACAACATCCCAGAACAGCTCCTGGGGAGTCGAGCCAGCTTGGCCAAGCATGTTGAGGTATCGTTCGTCCTTCTCAACATGGGGAAAGACCTGGCTCCATTTCGTGCCGGCGTTGATCTTGCCATCTCGGCGAAGCTCGCTGAGGAGTGCCTTGAATGCATCTCGCGCCTTACGCTCCTTGCGAAACTTCTTGTTCTTCTCCTCCTGTTTGGTGTCGTTGAACTTGCGCTCCAGAGCCTTCATATGGTTTTGAAAGGCAGTCAAGATGTCAAACTTGGTGAGAGCCTGGTACTTCTCGTCATTCTGAAAGGGTGGGGTGGATGAGATGATACCTTGAGCATCAGCCCAGCGAGTGTATGGTTCCAGGTTCAGCTTGGGTAAAAGATCAATGAGTCCGTCCATGGCGTTCTTCCTCTGGGATGTCTGCTGCTCAGCGTGTGCCTTCTTGAGCCCGATGATGTACTCTTCAAACAACTGACGACGCTCGCCCTCGTCGCTAGTAGAGCGGAAAATGGTCTCGCCTTCAATGATGGGGCGGGCAGTCTTCCAGCGGGTGTAGTGAACGATTTCGGGATGCCTCTTGAGCATAGTCTCGAAGTCAGCACGGAGCTTAGCCAGCCTTTCCTTTGCGCGCTCCTTGTCCTGAATGACCATGTCCTGACAATACTTATCGAACGCGGCCTTTCGATCCTTGGGATCCTTGATGGCACGGAACTGAGGATCGCGGGCAGTGGCTCGGATACCCTGCTCCCAGGTCCAATCTGGCTGGACCCCACTTCGTCGCAGGAGTTTGGTGAAGGCAGCCTCAGCCTCCTCGGCAGTGGCATATTCGGGGTCATTCGTGGCGGGGACAAAGGCCTGAACCTTGGGGTCGTTTCCGTACGTGATCTGCCGGGACTCGGGATAGACGTCGCGCTGGTCGCGATGCTGGTCGTAGGAAGAGTGCGAGTATCCGCCAGGACCACCGGCGCCGGCGGGAGGCGTGTAGGGAGTCGCGGAAGCTGGGGTCGCGGGCTTGCTCGTTGCGCCGAGCGCGTTCTTGTAGACGTCGGGCATTTCCCATGAGCTCTGCTTCGTCTCAGTGTTGTACCAGTACTTTCGACCTCCCTCCGCAGTGTATTCCTTCCAGGGTTGGTTCGCAAGGGCGCGCTTGAAACATGTTAGCATGACAGCGCACAACATAGAACAGAATGGACAGTCTAACCTCGGCCGAGCTCATCATATCCTCAGGCTTGGTCCATTGAGTAACCTTGGTAGTCGCATTGTAGTAGTAGGCTCGTCCATCGGGGGTATGGTGCTCTTGCCAAGCCGAGGCAGGCTGGCCGTAGGGAGAGCCGTAACCGTTCATCGTGAGGCTAGGGCGACGTCGCGCGAGAGAGATACGGCGATGATCGGAAAGATGCGAAAAATGCGACGCGTCTCGAGTGAAGCGACTGTGCGCCAAGCTTCTCCCGCTGTCAATAGCGATGGCAATGGTGTTGGGGGTTTGAGTCGCGATTGTCCCGTCGAAATTAGCGAGGTAAGGTAGGTTGTTTGCTGGAGCCACAACTTTTTGGCGCACGGACGTTGAGCTTGGAAGATTACCTAATCATTCAATCTCGAGGACCACGTCGGTCTATGTAACAACAAAGGGGGGTGTAACCAACGTCTTGACTTACACGGCTGGTCCGACGAACGGAGTGGAAAGGTGTAATTCGAAAAGGAGGCAAGATATTTGAGATTTGATATTTGGTTGAATCTTTCAGTCAGTTGCCAAAAGTCTCAACTTGGGCCCCTCGCCACTATGTCCGACTCGGAAGCAACCCAGGAGCCTGAGTTCGAGGCTGACTCTCTCACCAACTTTGGCAACAAACTCATTTCTGATCCCACAACTGACTTTGCCGAGCAATCGCAACTGACATACCTGATACCTTCAGAGACTGATCTGAATTTGGAGTCGGCTTTCAGAGATCTTGAGCCGGGCAAGTCAATATTCGACTCACTAGAGCGTCGGGACTCCTTGTTCTTTGGTGAGCCATTCTTGTACCTTTGGTCTTAGACAACCTGTCACTGACTCTTGTAACTAGACGAAACAGTTGACGTACTTCTTCTCTTGAGAACACCATGGAAGGATGAAGCGTCGTTACGGTCTCACCTCAGCCGGCTAGTGATATCAGTTGAGGCTCAGGTGGTCAATAGCAAGACCCATGGTCGGGATAATTCCGTATCAGAGACCATCTTCTCAGGCACAGTTCCGGATATCAACGACCCCTTCATCATCGTCGATGAAGATGAGGAGGAAGACGACGAGGACGACGATGAAGAGGATGACGAGGACGAAGAGAGCGATGACGAGACCAAGCCGGTCGTTAAATATGTCTACGCCGCATGGAAACTACCCGTCTTTCTGGGCCGGCCTCGTGCACGTGTCTCTACGCCATCCGTCATTTTCACCGCCTCCGCAAGCCTCAAACCCGATGTCTCAGCCGATCTTGTCGGAAGAGGGAGCGGTTATCTCCAGAGCGGAATTCCCTCGGGCTTCAACCTCCTCGAGTCCTTTGGCAACGATGTGGCCCTCGGCGGTGCCAAGCCTCGCCTCTCTGCCCTCCGTGTGTCCAGGGTCGCGCCCGTTACGGGCTCTCAGGACCTCACCAAGCATATCCGCGCGCTGCCTCAGGTCCAGCACAAGATCTTTCCTGTTGTGCATACTCGGATTCGCTTCTCGCGGCCGACTACAGCACCGACCAGCGCTGCTTTGATTGCTCTACTCGAGGTTGACTTTACGGCCCATTTCGAGTGTGAGATCTCATTAGACAAGATCGACTTGTCCATCCACGATGCCACTGTTGAGAGCCTCAATGAAGACGCGGGTATGCACCTACCGCTCAGCTGTGTGTCCCACGACCACATCACATTCTTCTACCGCATTGCTCCCCGAGAGCACGACGTTTCACCAAAGAACCCCATGCGGGACCTGGAAATCTCCATCTCAGCTACCGCCCAAGTTGACCCTGGCCGTTGCACACCTCGCTTGAGCATGACATGGACAACTCATCTTGACTTTACCCTCCCTGTCAACCCCGGCTACGGCACGTCCACGGCTGGAGCGGGCATTGTCCGCTCCCACCGCCCCTCGCAGCTCTCCATAACCGGCCAAGCTGTGCAACACCTCAAGTCTCCATCCATCATTCGTCCGGATGCCTTGCCTGCTCTTGAGGCTGCTACGGCCAACACAGAGATCCCAGTCCCGGAGCTCGGCATCACCATGACATTCACCGGTCCGTCTGAAGCCGTTCATCCAGGCGAAGTCTTCTCTTGGACCGTCTACGTTGTCAACCGTGTCATGGAGAAGAACCCGCTACCCCCTCGCAAGCTCGCTCTGGTTGCAGTCCCCAAGCGTCGAAGAACCGAGCTACGTATGACACGTCCTCCTTCAGTGGGAGGCCGACGACGTGGCGAGAAAGACCTTGCCGACGCCGTCACTGATGAGAATGTGCTGCATGCACTGCAAAAGAATGCCCTTGTTGAGTCTACCGATGTGGTCTGCCTCAGTGCCGATACTCGAGTTGGACCGCTTCCGCCAGGTGCTTGCCATGTTGTCGAGCTTCAGTTCCTTGCTCTGCAGGAGGGCGTCGTGGGCCTGGAAGCAATTCGTGTGGTGGATTTGGGATCAAATGAGCACGTCGATATTAGAGACCTGCCTACCATGCTTGTGGAGCCAGCTGCAGCATGAGATACTGGAAATAATTTACAAATCTCTGTCTTTAACTACCATGTTCGTATGATGCATGTCATATCTCAAATGTCGTTATCCATACAGGAATCTTGCCACAAGCCTAACGCCATCTAATGCTATATCCCTCGGGCCTTTATATCGTATGCGCCGAATGAAAACACCGCTGTAACATGCACATGCTCCGTAAACAACTCATAATAGGTCATCCATGTCATCGTCCCATCCTAATTGCTGGTAAATCGATATTGGCTTTGCGGGCGCAATGTTCTGATCCTCGACGTTGTTGATGCTCTTTGCCGTAGCCTTTACGGGCGTGGCCAATATTCCTTCGTCTCGCGATGGTGTAAAGCCAACACTTCGCTTTTGTTCTCTGGGTGCGAAAAGATTTGCTGCTGACATAGTCCTCCTCTCCATCAGTGGTGACGAGGGAGGGAACGGTAGTACATCCTCCTCCTTGGGGGGTCGGCGTAGAAAGTTTGAGCCACCCTTCGTTGGCGTATCCCCAATTCTTTCCAAGTCCGGGGTTGGGCTTCGGCGGAAGGCATCTCGGTGACCAGCACGGAGGCCCGTAGACGGAATCATAGAGGGCATACTTGAAGGGGGAATGACCTCCTCACTGCCTATTAAGGGGACACCGACATTCTCCGACTTTGATGCAAATACATCCCTGAACCGATTGTTTGCTGGTGTAGCCTTGACGACTGAGGCGCCAAGAGAGCTCCGGGCAGGCTTTCTGACTTCTAAAAATTGTTAACATGTTCCAGTGGAACACTAAGGTAGCTGTGAACTTACTCTTTGCCGAAAGACTAACAGTCGCTTGGCGTTCTGCCGCCTCAGCCAACGCCTTTCCAACAACTTCGCGGTTGGGCTTTCTCAAGGAAGAGATGGCATCCTTCAGCTGGGCCTCGACTTGGGCCTTCTTGCTGGCTCTCGCATCCTGCAGGTTGGACATGCTGCTGCTTCGGGAGAGTGATCCGCCTCTCCTGTTCAAGAGATCAGGCTCAGCCTTTAGTGCTGATTTGATCAATGAGGAATCGCTCGCTTCACGCTTGATTCCTGGTAGAGATGTGGACGTTGCAGAACGCATAAGGGCAATCGCGTTGCTGGGGCCTCTGGATACACTTCGTCGAGACTGCTGCTCTGTCGAGAGCGCTCTTTGAAGTGTTCTTGTTGGCTTACCAGGTGTAGGGCGCTTGGTGACTGCGCCTGGTCTCTGATCGCGCTTGCTTGCCGATCGCTTCAAAGACCTGGATTTGGAAGGCTTTACAATCACAGGACCGCCCAATTTTCGATTGATGGAGTCACACAGCTCCGGAAGCCGGTGGGAGAAGCTGCTCAAGTTAGACAACGCATACCCCAAGATCACGATGTTTGCAAACTTACAATGGCACAATAATGTCCACACAAAAGTCTTTGAGAGGCTCCGATGAGGCTTTTTGTTGGGACTGACCATCCATAGCCTGGGTAACTTGAGAATCCTCGAGAAGCAACTGCTCGTCTGAGGCGGTGGACTGCCAGATAGTCAAGCGATCGGCATGCACATCTACCAGGACAGGAAGATTGTGCTTGTTCCGCTTCTTTGCAGCAGCAGGTGCCATATCGTTTTGGGACTCGGTAGCACCAGGTAAGGGCGGCAATTGACTATCTTCAGCGTCCTCGGCGGGTTTCAATGGGGTCAATGCGAGGATCTCAAGGATGAGGATCATCTGAAGTTGGGTTTCGCGGGTGCGTAGCATCGAAGTGAGCGACTTTACCTGCTGAACAGGCACCTCGAATTCGTCCTCTTTCAGCTCAGGCTTGTTTGCAACCCACCACTTTCTGATATGCTCGTCCTCGTGTGGATAGAGGCCAGTCTTGCCAATCTTCATCCTCTTGGGTCGGCGTTTCCTCTTTCGCCCTTCGTCGGAGCTATCAATAGTCGTCTTGAATTTGGTGATGAGTTCCGGGATAGTATCCCGATACTTCTTGTCGATTTGAACCGTGGTCAAGACTAGACCTTTGAGGAATTCGATCAGATCGCCCATGTCCAAACTGGACTCGAGATCAAGGTGGAAAGCAGAACGAGCCCGGGAGAGCGGTCCTTTGGCAAAGTAGGCGAGCGAGCCCTAGACACGTTAGCTATAGAGCGAGGCCGCAAACTAAGTGTTCGTACCATGGATTTGTACAATGCGTCAAAGTACTGCGCTCTGAGGGCATCAAAGATCTCATCGGCAGTTTGTTGCGGAGGGGGCTCCTCCGGGTTGATTGAGACTGAAGGCACTGCCTGCTTGGTGTTGTCGGTCGGGATCGCTGCAAGGTCCTCCTTCAAAAGAACTGGCGATGGCAGCTTCGTTTCCACGGGAACGGCAGCATCCGATTTTCCATCGTGCCTCTCGGATTCTGCCAATGTCGAGACAGATTGTGACCTTGGCCTCTTTCGAACTAGAGACTGGATAGCTTCAATGGCAGCCCGCTTCATCTTTTGGTCCTTGTGTAGTTGTGGCGTAGTAATGGCCGATGATGCGGCTTGACCCTGGGACTCGAGTTTGACGGGAGGTCGCAGGCGCTCTTGGCAAACGGCAGAGGCATCCTTGGCTAGTTCTTCAATGTCTACCCAAGATCCCAATCTGCATACGACGTATAATCCATTCTGCTGTCTTTCGAGGGCGTAGATGGCGCGGCTGGACTCCTTCCTGGCAAGGAGGACCACAGGGACTGAGCCCATGCGGCTTTCGAGGTCGAGGATTTTGACATGGGCCTCATAAAATCGGTGCGAAGATAGATCGATGTTGGAAGCATGAATATCGATACATGATAGTGGAAGATGCTGGCGAGGTAGGACCATCAACGGGTGGAGGACGCGAGGTTGAATGTGCAAGTTCGGAGGATGTGGCTGTCGATGCCGATCAGCATGTCTGTATACACAGCAAAGGTACTCAAGTATTAGCCGAAAACACCTATGACACGTACCTTGAGAGCAATTGAGGGCTTTAAAAGATGCTCCATGGTGACAGAGTCTGCCCTCTTCCTCTTGCGCTGCTCAGGAGAACGGAGCTCATCTTTGTGATTTGAGCTACCTTCGGAGCTTGGCGTCAAAATCCTCGACCGCGGCGGACGCGACGACGCGTCTGTGCCAACGAGGGCGGAAGAGGACATGGAAACGGCAGTGTAATCATTCGATGCAGGCCATTTGAAAGTATGTAGAGCTCAAAGAATACGTTAGAATATACAAGCGTGACCGCGAGACCGAGAAAGCTGCTGTTGTTGTGATAAAGGGATGCTGTCGTTGAGCTGGGGAGTTAAAGTGGTTTCCTATGGCGCGTGCGCGGTTGTGCCACGAGCGGAGCGGAGCGGATGTTTTTTGGGCGGTGACGTCGGGTCGGGTTTGGCAGGTGCCCGTGTTTTCGGTTGCCTGCAGTCGCGTCCATTCTACCTATCCAGTCGCACCGCGTCCGGGCGACTACAGTTGACAGGCAGCCTGCGATAGGTTCTGCAACCACTAAAACCCGCTAAAAGACTAAGCGCCCAGACGCTGCAGACCACCTCACATTAACTCTGAACAAGTGCATCGAGACATGGATAAACATTCTCAAACTTGGAATCATGCGATTTCTAATGCATGTTATTTTAATCGTATTTATTAATAGGCCTGTCAATGAATAATTTGCCAAGACGACCCCTGCAAAGTCCTGTCAATGGGTGTCTAGGACAGGCGTTTTGACAGCCCTTGAGCAGCTTAAACCGAAACAATGACAACCTACCTACCTACCTCTCCAATTTCAAACTGAGACAAGATAAGGGCTTCTATCAGTAAGGTAGACGCTCCTTGCTAGGGCAAACTTATTCATTCAAGGACGTGACAGGATACTGGTTCAACATCCATTTACACTCACTCCGTGTCAAACCCCAGGTGTTCACCACGACATGGAAACTCTTGGCCCAAGGTCTGCTCCAGCATTCCTATTCTCCAGTTGAACCACTAATAGGAGAGGAACAGATGAAAAACCGCCCACTTGGGTAATAAAGAGAGTTCAAGAATCCAGTTTGGGAGCCTGACCAGTTTTCGTGATTGGCTCACCCAACAGCCAGTTACCAGCACACTCCCAAGACTTGTTCATCACACACCGAGCTGCCAAGGACATCAATCTCCATCGGGAGACCCGTTCGCCCACAATCCGGGCCTGGAGACTTCATGATCCTCACGATATCCACATGTTGTGCTAGCTGGATAGCTTATAGCCACAGCCCTTTGAGTCCTCCCGCCCTGGTTGGCTCAGCCAGAGCCCCACGCGTTGATGCAAGGGGAGCTTCAGCAAAGTTGGCTGTCCCTTGCGTTAGTTGGGCGATGCTCATCCAGGGCAGCCTTTGTAAGAAGAGGGCAGAAAAACCGTCAGCCTCCAAAGCGAATCGCTCTAACCGAAGGCCGTTTTTGATCATCGTTCGGTGTGTCGTCTGAGTTTTTTTCCTTTTCAAGATGACAAACATCTTTCAAAGCCCGATGGGAGCAATGCAAGTGGCTTGTTGCGTGATGAGCATCTCCAAGGGGGGGCGGGGAACCGGTTTGCTTGTCAGCCTGGCCAAGAAAACAGAAAATGTATGTTTCTGACGCGACTTGCCCAAATCTCGTTTATTGCACCCACAGTTACCCTCGATCGGTAATCTCTCAACCGCCCTTGATCGATCCGGCACAATCCCCAGCACTTGCATTGTCGATCCCCCGCGGGCTCCATCCTTTCCCTTCGCCTTCCCATTGCAGGACCAAGAAACTTGGCTGTCCTGAAGTGGGGCTTTGTCCGGGGTGGGTCGCCGAGGTTCCCGGACACCCCCTCCCCTCTTCTCGGTTTGTCCCGTTCGGAGTGTGACCGGGTCCCCGGCTTGTGCGACGACGGGCGGGCGTTGCGACACCCGCTTCCAATTCATTCCCATTTGACTTTATCAACTTGTCGCCCGTCCACCCGGGTTCTCTTCCCGTTCCTGTTTTGGATGAGCGACCTGATGCGAAAGGAATGTGTAGTACCACCACGAGAGTCGTAGAGTTTGAGGCTTGACCCGAATTCTCGCGCCGTCACGGTTGGACCTGACTGCCGTCGTTTGTCGTCCATTTAACCTCGACTCTGTCTCCTGTTGGTGGCTCCAAGTCAACGTTAGGGGGATCGCATCACAAATCCCCCCCTGATGAACTATCCGGTGATCATGTTACCTTTCGTGACATCACCAGTGGATCATTGTAGATGAGGTCACATGGGTTCTTTAGCTTTGGAAATGTTTTTTCTTGATTGGTTTTCGTCTTTTTTTGGGGCTCTATTCTCTTGACTGCTGGCCCTCTAACAGTCCTGGCATCCGTATGTCGTTACTCTCCAGATGAGACCTGACGAGGCTGTCTCTGCCTGAGGTCTCCTCCAACTTGTGAGCTGGCGCTCCATCTCTGTCGCATCCTTTCGTGAAATGTTTTCCCACAAAGCTTTCCAAGTTATCCCCCTTGTTTTGCTCCCCTTATGTTCAACCCAGAGCGCCGACCTGTACCGTCCTCCCATTACATTAGGGTATGATGCCTTTTTATGTTCATTCGTGAAATACCAGAGACAAAGAGACAAAAAGAAATTTGATAGGGGTCGATAGTAGCAACAATGGCCATCATCGATTGATATGGAAGCTATACAAGGAACACCAAGTCCGTATTGTACAATCCCCCATCCAGAAACATGAATGGATATCGCTATAATGCAAAAGATGTAAAAATCACAGTCCGCTGGTGAAAAGTGGCGTGTGCGTTCGTGTACGTATGTTTGAGGTAGGCGTGTTGAGGAGATGGTGGTTTCTTCGGCTCGTTATGTGAAGCTCGATGGTGTCATGTTCATGAACTGTACGTTCTGCTGGCCTGGCGAGGAATGTGCTGAGGCAGAAGCATCGTCGGACCAGTTGTACTCGGCGTTGCCGCCAGCGAAGCCAAAGTAGGCGGGTCCCATCTGGGCACCATAGGAAGGTGTCTGAGGCTGACTAGAGCAGTTGTTGGAGAGGTAGTTGGGCACTTGGCCTGATGCTCCGGGCATGTCAAAGTCGTGAGGGAAACCACCCAGTCCCGGAGTCACCAAGGGCTCGTCTGATACTGCAACCTCATATGTTGAGTCGGTGTTGTAAAGGTTGTCCATGACTCCGGGTGTCGTGGGTGGTGTTCGAAGAGTTGGGTCGTGAAGGGCGAGATCCATCGGATACTTCTCCTCATATGCCACCGTGCTGGATGGTGTGGCCTCACATAATCCGTGTTGAGCTGTGACAACAGGTGTGTTGGGAGTGGGCGGCGCGATTGTTGTGGCACCCGTGAAGTTGGGAGAGCGGTTGAGCTGAAGGAGCATGTCGGGGTTGCGATCAAAGTATGGGCTTCGAGGTCCACCTGAGGGCTTGCTGATGCGACCAACTCCTGTAGCCGAAGCAACACGGCGAATAGAGTTGCCTACATCTGCCGCCCTTCTTCCCATGTCAATCCCAGTTCTGGGGGCACATGCCGAGTAGCTGCGAGAAGCATTGATAGCAAGCTGAGGGGGTCGTCGGTTTCGTCGAGAGGCAATGTCCATGGCGGGTGACGGCTTCAGCGGCGCCATGGCCTGGGCTGCCTCGTTGATAGCAAGGCTGCTGTTTGTATATAGATACTGCTCCTGCACAGGAGATGCGGATAGTCTGCTTGGGATGGGGAAGCACTGCTGTGGCAGGCAAGGGGTGGGTTCATCCTCCTCGTTAGGCACAATCAGTTGAGGATACTGACCATAGCTAGAGGCAGAGACAGGTTCGGGAGTAGCCTTGGCCGAAACACCCAGGGGCGAGCTAGCACCGAAATCCGACTGACTGGCATCGGTCTCGCTATCCTGCTCTGGTGTGGACAGGTCTGTAGGTCCAGCCTTTACAGCACGTTGCACAGGGAAGGGAGCGCTCGAGACAACTCGATCGCATCGACGTTCATCATCAGAGTGGGCACCCGCTTCGCTGGCAGCCTTCTCCTTCTCCATCTTCTGCTTGGCAGCATATTCACGGATGTTCTTCTCCTTCTTCTCCCGTGCTCGCCGGTTCTGGAACCAATTCTGCCATCACGTTAGCCATGCATGGATCTTGTTGGAAGGACTCAAGTAACAAACGTTGATGCGGGCATTGTCAACCCTCATTGACTCGGCCAGGGCCTTCTTAGTGCTGCTGTTGGGCTTGTGGTTCTTCTGGAACTCGGCCTCGAGGACCTCAACCTCTTCCTTGGAGAGGCGAGGCTTTGTCTCAGTTGTCCTAGACATCTGGTGATGATGGAGGAGGTGACCTTGGTGGGCATTGTACAACTCCATCGACTCCGGGAGGTAGGCGGCATAACTGGGCAGCTGCTGAGAATATCTAGGGTATTGGTTGGCAGCACCGTGGTAGCCCCAGCCAGACCATTGAGGCTGGTGGTAGGAACCCATGTTCTCCATCATGGGCTACTTGTGTGGAATGTGGGAGGTAGTCTGGTGGTGGTGATTGGAATGAGGGTTCAGTCCTGCGTGTGATCGTCTTGGTCGAGACCTGTCTAGTCTATGAAGCGTCGATGGAGATTGAACGAGTGGCGGATTGGTATCCTGACAACTTCTTCAAGCAAAGAATGACTTGGTGAGAGCAAATAGGTTGGATGATATCAAAGAGACAAAAAGAGTGAGGATGTCGTGGGTGATCGGAGGTGGTTGAGAGTGGTGGATTCGAGTCGTCTTTTGAATAGGCGCTGTTGGATGTCAAGTGGTCCTGGGCAAGCGAGAAGGGTACCGCAATGGTGAGACAAAGCTCACTTAAAACTGCCCTCTTAAGGATGAAGTAGACGAAGGAGGTCTTTGGTCGGAAGGGAAAACAATCATGGAGGATGGGAGGGGTGTGGGAGGGTAAAAGAATGAAAGACATGTACGCGTTGCGGACGCCGGAGCTACTGTACACACAGCACAGCAAGCACACAGCCAGCCTGGGCCTTGGAAACACCGGCAGTCATCTGGCCCCGTCATGACGGTCTGCGAGATGGCGTGTGGGTTCGCACCCGAGTGAACTGGGGTGGAGGAGAGCAATCAGACCCCTGGATCCCAACCTAGCCGGGGGAGGAGATCACATCCGCCATCGCGGCGAGGGCTTCGGTACAGGGAGTACCCAGGAGAGCTCCAGCCCAAGGTCTCCTCAAGGGCAGAGTCGCAGCGGCTCCACGCTCTGGGTACCGGCGGGAGGGTACACAACAGTCCTCAGCAGTCCGGGCGCGACGCTCTGGCCAGGTACCTTGGGAAACTTGGGTTCCAGGTCCCAAGCTGGAGGCTCGTCGTCAAGCTCATCCCTGCTTTCAACCCCTGTCCGCCCTGGCCCGCCCACAACCCTTGCCAGCGACAAGGCTACCCGAGTGTTTTCACTAGGAATGCACCCCGGGCGTCTGCAGGCACAGGGCCGGCGAGGGAGCGCACCGCGCCGACCTATCCTGCCGTCGTGGCGGCGCCTTGTCCACCAACTTAGGCCACTCCCTATCTCCCTCCGAAGCCTCCCTCGGAGGGCTTGGCCCAGCATCGCGAGGATTGGGTCACCAACCTGGCGGGATTGGGCCGGCGGGTCCCGCGCCCACCTAGTTTTGGCCGCGATAGGGATTGGGTCTCCTGGCCCTATGCTCCAAGGAGTCTGCGAGGGCTGCCCCAGTGGAGGCCGCGCGCTAGAAATGTCGTACCTAGCTCAAGGGGCTGATGCGCCTTTGCACAAGCTGGCAGGGCGGCGAGAGGCGGACCTGTCCATCGCTTGTTGATGCCATCGCCGCGTCGTAATCTTTTGTCCGAGGAAGGTTGTTACGCAGCCATGTCCACGCCTGAGTCGTGGTCAGGACGAGGGCATGGTTCTGTGTCGTGCTGGGCCGTAAGGGCGCCGAAAGATGACTCGAAGGGAAGGGGAGCCTCCACACACCGACTCCTTGGCCACATAACCGACCATCCAAGGAAGGTCAGGCAGGCATAGGCAGTCTGGACGTCAACGACAACTTGCGGGGAGACAGGCCTGCGCAAGGTTCCGGCAAGTGACACCATTCTCCATGGATACGGTCGGTAAGAGCTGTGATGCAGATGGCAGGTGAGATCCCAGCTTGTGAGGGTCTAGACGGCGCGTCAAAGCAAGGTGATGAGCACCTGGTCTGGTCTTTGGAGTCGGGATATCCAAGCAGATCCGGGCCCGAGCTGAGAAGCGGTGCAGTGCGGTGCGGTGCGATGGATGGATGGGATGGATCGTGACCGGGACAGTGCGAGCACGGGTAGCCGGCCAGAGAGGCCCCCGCAGGTCCCAGCGCTTGCAGTGCGCTGCTGTCAGCAGTCCTACAGGGTGCAAAGGACACCATTCCCAGTGCATTTGGGTGCTGTGGTTGCTGCATACGTGCTTCCCCTAGGCGCAGTCGAGCACAGTCGCGGGAACGGAGCTGCACGGATGAACGACCGGGTGCCTACCGTGCATTCCTTCCTTAACCCGACTCGGGAGCGTGCAGAAGGAGGACGTCCCGAAACAGAGGGCGCTTTCCGTTTCTAGGTCTTCAAGTCTTTAGCTCGCCGGCCCTTGACGCAGGTTGCTATTTGCCACTTCACATCCATCGTACTGTACACCTTCAAACTCCAACAGTCGATGCCGTATTATCATGACGGCTTGGGCTGTCATCGCCTCATGGCTTGCTTTTTCTATCATTAATCCTATTAAGAAGCAATCTCGTTCCTGTGCAAGGTACTCCTAGCATCTCCGAGCAGCTTGTCCTGGCCTCTTGCCGCACAAATGCGATCCTCACGGCTATTGCATCCTTTGGGGCACACAGCTGGCAAATTAAGCACCCGCCATTGTGTCCCCGATGCAGCACAACAGCGCCATGGATGTCGGCCGTGACGGCTGGCGGGATGGCGGATGGCACAGGATCCCTTCGTAGCTGTGCAACCACACCGCAGTTGATCGCGCCAGCATCGTCCGCTCTCGAGATACCCCCATGCAAAGGTTTTGCGATTCTCGCAAGAGACTCCGTCAAATCCCCGCTGCCAGTCTGAATTTCGGCCTCGGAACGCTTGGCTCGGCCACGATATCGCTCGCTCGTTCGCACCAAGCAAGCACCAACACAAACGCGGTACGTACCGCCCAGGCCCTGGAGCTAAGAAGTCTTCTTCCAGCGTCCTGATCTCGACCACTGAGAAAGGCGGCGTGAGTCGACCGACAACACACGGACAACCCCAGAACCCCTGGTCGTTGACCGACCCCCATGCAGCGAGCGAGGCAGATGTGAGAGTCCGGACTCACCAAAGCGCACAGCTCTTCTTCGCCGCTGGAGCTGGTGTTAGCGGAACGCAAGCGATGCGTAGCAATGTAACCCTCGACCATTCAGCTGGGCGACGTGTTGGCCGTCAGTCTCAGCCTTCCCCAGCCTCTGTACGACGCTGGAAGCGATGCCATCGGGCAACCTCTTCTCGTCCTTTGGTGCCCACTCAACACCGCTCGAGGGAGCATGGGGCGATAGTGACAGCTCTGGGTGGTGGCACGGCCGAGGGAGATGCTAGCCGTTGACAGTGCTCACGCCCGACCTTGTTGTTCACCACGCAGTGATGGATATCAGGCATCTCAAGTTGGTGTCTCTAGGGGCGTGGCACGATCGGCAACGAAACGACGGCTTGCGTGAAGTTGTGTAAGCGGCTTGACACCACACCTGCAGTGTACCGCTCCGGTTTCCAGCAAGTTGGTTCTTCGGCTCTTGACATTTCCGAGTCCAAGAAACTGTCATACGGCTTTGTGGCGATATTCAGAACATCATGCATCCAAATCCATCTGATTCTTTTCACGTCATGATGTTTCGCACACAGAGAGTGTATCGACCTCGAACAACCACTCGTTGACGACATTGAGAGGCTGCTCAAAGACGTGGACAGCAAGCAACCCACCAACAAGGTTCGCCCATCTGGACGATCAAAGCCACGACCGGTGAAAAGGTGCAAGGGAATCAGCGGTTGGCCCTTGGCGGGCCCATCCGCAAATTGCGCACCTGCAGGACAGAGACGCCAGGGCTGGCACCAATGCAGTGGGGAGATTGGGGATGTATCCGTGAACAGGCTTGAGGGGGGCGGACGACGGATATTCCCATTTGAGTCGAATACACGACGTATCAATGTTCGAAGGAAAAGTCTACCAGCGGAATTGATGGTGGATCTTGCAGTCATTGGCCACCCATGTGCCTCAACGATACTCAATGGCATGCGAATCAACGGCATGGATTAAGCGACGATCTGGACACTCACTTGAGTCTCGACGGGGCGGGTCACCGGAGACGACAATAGCACAGGGGTGGGGACATGCCACATTTTCCCAATCAGGCAGTGCCCTGGAGCTGGAGAAACGCTCAAGACCTGGTCAGCCTTGAGAGCCCGAGGTGATGTATCGATCAAAAGCATGTTACAGCACAGCAGCGCCGTCATCGTGCCTCTGGTTCGCGAAAATACGCCAATATGAGGGTTACACGAGCCCGGCTGGTGTGTGCCGCTGAGATTCGGGGTCGTAAATCGCTGTGTGTTGTACCAATCAGTGGAACCTACCTATCCTGCACATTCGCCGATTCCCTCATCACGCTGCCTCGTCGGCCGACAATGGATCGCTAAGCACTCGCTGCCAACGGGATTCAGGGGAAGAATCCGAGCAGCCCAGTCATGTCCTCGGCACGTTGGAGTCAGTGACGCCGTTTCACCATCTTCAACCATGTCTCCCCCATTGCGCGTTCACGATGCCAGCAGTTGATTGATACTCTCAGTGCAGGGCGGCACATCTACGGAGCACTCCCTGACCAATCCCAAAAGGAAGACGAATGCTTGGGAGCAGTGGGCCATTCACCATTCTCGAGTGCTGCACATCCACTTCTCAGGTACCGAGTGGGGTAAAACCAGAACAAACCTCACGGCACAACCGAAGAGAACGGTCTCGACTTTAACTAGGCCCGCGCGTGAGAGTGAGAAAACCGTACTCGCACCCGCTTAGGGCGGCTTCTAAGGGAGCGCGTTTCCTTTTTTCATTCGTCTCCGAGGAAGAACGCTGCCGCTTTCAACTGAAGCTGAGAAGGAATCGTCTGTTGGTGCCAGATGCGGAATTGTTGGTGTTCTCGGAAGGGAAACGGATACGTCACATGGTGCTGCGTGCCTTTGCAGCGAGTACCGGACGGTCATTACCTTCCCAGGTTGAAGACGGATGATCTCCATAAGATGTGCACTATTATGCCCCCATAGGGCCCAACTCGAGAGCTTAAGCATTTGGAGCGGGGGCAGAAGCCCATATCTTGGCATAAGTTCCAAGGTGGGAGGTGTTTGGGGGTTAATTACTCCATATCTGCGGCATCTTCCGTGCCAAGGACGAGAGCAATGGTCAAGACCACTGGCTTGGATTGCTAATGACCAAGACGCAGGAAATGATGGTCACCGTTTACGGGATCAACGGTGGCCGGTGGGCCAAACGGTGACGATGGCGCTGAGAAACAAGAGTCGCGATTCCCAAGTGATCTAACAGCCTTGTCTTTGCTCTCGGGTATACTTGTTCCGGGGAGAATGGCGGGGGCAGATCTTGTCGATCACCTCGGCCATTGCGTCGAGGGTGCGGCTCTGGACCGTCATCAGGCTGCATCGTTGATCCTTTCAAGCACGAGGCACCCAAAACCAGCAGTGCATCAAGTCCAGATCAGGCAATCAAGGAGCGCTCACATCTTCGACCCCTTCCCAGCTGAGAACGCTGAGCTGACTGCAGGACGCTGTTCCTGATTGAGAGGCCAATTGAGCGACAAACAGCATTTTCATCCCCCCTCGGCACTTACAAGTTGAGGACGTCACCCAGTCCAGCCCAGTCCAGTCCAGTCTATTCTCTCTCCCACGTCGACAGCTGCTCGAGTCCACCTGCAGGTGCAGCAAGTGTCGGCCTTCTACCACCAATGCCACGCTCTCCGCGGAGTGGGCCTTCGGTGACTACTCGCTACCAAGTGGTGCACAGCGCAACATCGCGCGAAAAGCAGAGTAGCACTGGCGAGGACCAGAGTCTCCGATTGAATCCAAATCCTGGAAATTCCAGGATCATGGCTATAGCTGAACCCGTCTCTCGGTTACGAGCACCGGGCGCTAGAAACACGGGCCGCAATATTACCCTGAGTTGCATTCTGCTGCGACGGCAGTGGCGGAGTGACCAAGGCGACAGAGTCTGGGAGCAAAACGGCCATCCTGAAAAACGTACGATTTAGAAAGGTTATGGACGTCTGTGAGGTAACGGGACCCCGTTTTGTGGTGTTTCCGGGGAGCCCCTCAGCCGCCCGCCTGGCGTTGAACAAGCACAACGGCTGCCTCATCAGAGACAATGTCTCAGAACCGCTGCGGAGCCTGGCATCTACGGCCTGTTGATTGGCTGTTGCCTTGCGAGCTTTGAGCCCTGGGCTTAGCGCCGATGAGGAAAGGCTGGTCTGCCATTCTCCCTGCCCGTTGAGCGTCACCCAATACAGCAATATCACCGATCTTTTCCTCCGCAGGCTTGCCCTCCGCCGGGCGCCTGGGGCCGTCCGGGCGAGATAGGGCAAATACAGTCTTTAACTTTGATTCAACAACCCCAACGCCAATATCCAGCTTCATAGAGGTTATTCTACACGATCTGGGGAAATGCCAACAACCAGATGGTTGCAACCTTTGAGATAAGATTCAAACGCCAGACCCAAGGACCAGGTCATGGTCATCCGCCGCATTGGTAATACTGTAGCAGCCAAATGGAGACAGAGTGGGATCGCTGAAGGTGCTAGCGAGTAGTTACCAGTACGCTGGAAAGCTCTAGGCTGTGGCGAATCACTCCCACATCAAGCTCCATCCATCTGGGCAGCTACTGGGCCATTCAAGCGAGCCCAAGGTGATGCGAAAGTCCGAAGCCCCTGTTCGATGGCTTGCAGCTAGCGCTGAACTCACTCTCTCTGTCTGCGCCTCTTCTCAACTCGATCGTACGGGTTCCTATCTCGGCAATCCAACATCGAATCCCCAATACCTTTTGAACCCCATTCCCTGCACCTTTCGCCAACAAGATGACGAGCACTTGGTGTGACGCGAAGGGCACGGTTCGTTCTTTGTCATCAGCATTCATCGGATTGCTTCCGGCTGAGCACATGAACCCATACTGGCACAGGTGTCTCACAATACAAGAGGAAGCTAGGTGACACAAATTTCCTCCAAATGGCATGGGCGAGATCTTACAATTAACTTTTCAACACGACCACGAGGTTTATCAGTTTGCCGGGGTAGGAAATGCTCCTGAACCCTGTGCCTCAGGGACAAGGTAGATTGAAGCCAGTCGTCGGGCGTGCCGTTGAGAAAAGAAAGGTCTATCAAACGAAAGGTTCGAGACGGCGGAGGTTCATGGGGGATTTGTTTGGTCTCCTTGGCACATGCGCTGCAGGAGGGTGAGCTCAAGGCGCAAAGCTCATGCCCATGCCTTTTCCGGCATTGGGCGGTCTTCTTCCCCGAGTACACAGAGGGTACCGGAGAGCAACGTACCGTCAAGGATCATGGGGGATCAGACGACAGAAAACGACGAGGGGGGCCAGCAAGCAGCCCCAAAGAAGCACCGGGGACAGGGGTCAGGGGGTGCCGCGTTTCTCAACTTGTCGAGCAAGGCCAGAAGCGGATCCCTCCCACACGTGGCCAGCAAGCCTCGGCGGTGGCACTAGTCCCTCTCAGGACCTTCTGCTGCTCGTGCTGCAGTAAAGTTGTTTCTGAGGCCTTGACTTTGGGCTAGGTGAGAGTTCTTGGCGTTTCTCTCCAGTTGATCGTGAAGTGGGAAGAAGAAGCCGATCACCAGTGAAAGCAATGCCGCGGCTGCCTCGCGAAACAAGACGAAAATCTCGTTCCGAGCCCAGGCCCAATGTATCAGGCACAAGATCCGCAAAGTCTAGGCGCCCTGTATGCCGACACTTGGTGATGAGCCGCCCAGAAAGCCAAGAGACGCGGACGCAAAGTTGGAGATGGTGCACAAGCGCCCAGGTTCTGAACTCATCAAACCCCCATCAACAATCATCACGTAACGGCACTGGCCTTCCCAAATAGGGAATCTGGGAGAAGACAAGCTCACACAGGTGGAGTCGGGCCGGCCGGGGCTCCGGCCTGCTCGGACTCCCGGACGGAGTTTGGGGTCTTCGGCCATGGAGATGTTGACCATTCGCTCCGGCCTCGCTGCTTCCATGCCTACGACTCCCACCACCATGTCCGGTCCCCGTCCAAAACCTAGCACGTCGCCAAACTGAATCCGCGCCGAAGTGGGGCGATGGAGGCGGCTAGCAACTGACTCGCTAACGGATGCTTCACTTGGGAGCCGCTCCGTTGACCTGGAGCACATAGGGTTCAGGGCCGTTGTTTCTTATCGACAAGACGCAAACTACAGTCGTGGTGTTTTACCTCGCGTCCGTACTCTAGGACGAGTTGAGTGTCTTTGCCGGGAAGGAGGCAATACCATCAGTGTCGCGAAATTCAGCCCACAGGGCGGTCTCGTCTACGGAGTAGTTTCTTTCTTTTTCCTCGCTTACTTGATATCTTTTGCTGCCATGAGGCGATGTGTTGGCATAACAGATTTCTTTTCGCAGCACCGGCAGGTTAGGGGTTGCAAAAAAAAAAATTAACACGCCATGCCGTCAGTGCTCGGACTCTTACCTGCCCAACAAAAGGCTTTTTGGACCTCTTTTTCCTCTTGGCCAGGGCTGCAAGAATAAGGAGAAAGACATGCGTACGTATGAGGTGTGCCCACGCACGTTGGGCTGACGAAACAACAAAGCAAATCGGTTTAACATCTGGAACATGGCAAAGTCCGTCATGGAGTGGCTGCGGCGGGCGCATGAGGCCAGAGGAGACCAAATCTCCTTTACGCCAGCCACCATCACGGACTACGACACGAATCGAGAGGGCGTCTGCATCTATAGCGGGTTTCCAGGGGACCGGCGCTGGCCCTGAGAGACTAGGAAACGAGAATCCAACCAGCCGGGATTTCGTGGGGCGATGGGGTTATGGAAGAACGATGAATTGCATCCTTTTTTCGAACGATAGGGCGGGGGCCAAGAGTCAGACGGTCACCGACTACTCCTGCAGCCTACGTACGTCTATATACGCACGCACGCACGACCGTGTTTTTTCCATTCGCATCTATCTGCCTGCATTGACATTGTTTACTCTGGGCGCGCAAGAGCCCCCGTGTGCCCGGCCGTCTCCGACAATGTGGATGCACAGATGGGTTTCCAGATCCCGATGGATCCTGATCCTACCGGAAGATCTCCCTTTGTTTCCTGCCTGGGGCCTCCTGGCCTCCCCTGACCCAACGTGAGCAGTTACAAGGGTGGCCGTCAAACAGCAATCACAACACAACACCATAAGTTTGTTTACACTGAGGGGGTTCTAAATCACCACTCCCTTCGCTTCACGTCTAGCGCCGTGGCGGACATTGGGCACAAAGCCACCAGATCAGCCTCCATGTCACTACCCGCCCCTTTACGAAGGATAGCGACCTCATTGACAGCTACACCGGCGTACGGGACCTTGCAGCCTGCGCTTGTGGCCGTGAGATGATGGCACGAGATTACCGTCGCCGGTCGAAGCCCAGATCTCGATTTGCTGCAACAAGACAGGCTGCCCATGTCTGAGGGTATCCCGGCGTGCAGGATTCACGGGAAGGCCGTGATGCTGTGCAACCAAGCTTAAGATTACAGCTCTCATCTCATCTGCCGCTGCAATCCTTTACACTGTCCAACGTGATGAAAGACTTTTTTTTTTCTTCGATTCATCTACCCTAATGCTATTTTAGTATTGGTTCAGTGGCCTCGGGATGTATGTCACCAGCCCAGAGGTGATTTCACGTACTTGGATCCTCCTGAGTGATAGGTGCTGCCTGTCAATCCAACCTAAACTGTTTGCTTTTTCCGTTCCACCCTTCTCGGGCATGATCCCCAGAAAGGAATAACTGAACCGTACCTGCAGACTGCAACACGACAATAGGTAGGGCAAAAAGCTCCGCCTTTGTGATACCGCCACAGGCCGGCTCAGGCGCTGGGAGCGTCTCGCGACGCCGGCGGTTTTGCGAGTCTTCGTGCCCAGACTTGCTGAGATGCCCTCATCACCCTTTGTTTACCGTCTCGGCGCGTCAGGGGCACGATTGTCCAATCTCCTTGAGTCAGCAACGTGTGACAGCGTGGGGAGAGAGGGTGGGAGGGGGAGAAGAGAAAAATCGACGCGCCAACCAACGCTTTTCACCTTTGCAGACACAATTGCCCACATCGCCTTCTCTTCCCTGCCTACGAAGTTCTCCCCTTCCCCGCTTGACGGATGAGCGGGCTCAATGATCACTGCCCTTGGGCTTCCTGGAGAGCTCGGGGATGGTGCGATGACAGCCGGCAACCGAGACATTTCCAATCAGCTCCAACAGGGCAGCACCGGCGTGCTACGCGTCCGAGGATAGGCTAACATGGAGCGGCGTGATCGCTGGGCGCGCTTGAGAAGCCAAGGCAAGACAGGGCGGCGCCCGTTTGTCTCGCTGGGTAGCGCAATCGGGACACGGGGGACAGCTGATGCCGAAAAGCAATATCGGACAGGACAAGACAAGACAAAGAGAGCATGAACTGCATGCAACGAGAAACCGCGTGCTCAGTCAGAGGTGGCTTGGAGAGGTCTCACCTCTGTGTGCTGTGGGTGGAGATGAGGCGTGGAAGGTCACGACGATCCAGGCCACAGACAATGGTGACAAAGACGGGCTCTTGTCTTGCCCTGAGTGTCTGAGTTTCCAGGTGCCTGGGCAGCTGGGTGATGAAGGCTTCACGTCATGGATCTCCTACCAGAGCCTCCCTCGAGTAGTGGTTTCCTTTCCGCGCTCGACGGAATATCTTCACTGGGTCTCTCACTGCACGTTGAGAGGCCGCTTCGTTTAGGCGTGTCGATCATTGATCATCGTGGGTCAGGTCGAGATGGGGATCCCCAGGGAGATGAGATGAGGGCAAGTGCCGAGGGACAGACAGCTGATGATGTCAAAATGCCCTCTCTAGGGCAATGATCGCTGGCCTAACGTTGTCTATTTTCCCTGCAAGACCCAACCAACGCCCGTCCGTCTATCAACTGAAGATTCTGTCACGATGATGAAATCGAGCGATTTCCTCCCTGGCGGGTTCCATCTTGTCCGATGAGCCCTCCCTTGGGCGCAAAGTTCCACTCCCTCCCCGTCTCCCCCGTTTCTAGCTCTGTCAATATTGGACTCAGAGTTTGAGGGCATTCGAAACCTCAATCATCACCCTGCCTCCCTCGGTACGGAGCACCTTGACAGAGGATAGATCCTGGACGACCCAGTCTGGCTCGGCGGCGACGACTTGCTCGACCGTATGGCTCGTCACAAGCCCGAGGACCTTGCACCCTGCCGCCTTACCCGCGCGAATTCCGGCCGGGCTATCCTCGAGCACGAGTACCTCAGCATCCTCTCTTTGAAGGCCGAGACGCTCACGGCCGAGGCGATAGCATGCGGGGTCTGGCTTCCCAACCTCGACAGACTCGGCTGTGACGAGACGATCCGACGGCGGTGTGGGCAGGTCTTGAGCACGGAGCCATCCGGTTACGAGGGGTACAGTACCGGAGGTGACGATCGCCCAGGGGCTAGACTCGGCGATGAGAGCCTCGAGCATGGAGCGGGCGCCCGGGATCTCGACAGCTTCATGTCCGTGGTACTTGGGAAGTCGGCCTTCCATCTCCCTCACGTCTGGCAAAAGATCAGCAGCTGCTCGCCGTGGTAGTTCCGTGGGCCGAGCCCAATCAACCGGGGAGTGGATAGATGCTCAAGAGTGAGGCGGTTGGCCCATCTATCTATCTGCGGACTGGTGGAAAATAACGCAACTTACAGTCCCAGTTGGCCTTTTCGGGAGCTAGAATTTTGAGGATGTCTATACTGCGGCGTCCATGAGAAGTCTCTAGGATGACCTCGGGTGCAACTCCTATCTCGTTGCCGATTCTGGTGGGATGTCAGTCGGTCGGTCCGATGGCCGGCGACGTGGGTAAGTGCGCTGTACTCACGTTTCCCAGTGCTTGACTACGGCTTCTGTGGAGTCAATGATTGTGCCATCCATATCAAAGAGGAAGCCATCAAAGGTGATCTCCTGCGGCGGCAGAGAGTAGTCTGAGAGTGAACCCATGTTGTGTGTATGTGTTTTTGGTGTCGGAGTGGTGAGTCAAGAGTGACTGACTGATGATAAGGCCAGTTTCGCACAGTAGTTGAGTAGCCCGGTTTCTGGTTTCTTTATATGTAAGTTGTGTAGGGTGCGGGTTGGCTATTTTATATCTTTGTCGTGGTCACCGTGATGATGAAAAGGTTTTGGCAGGTATGGATGAATAGGTGAGGCCAAGGTGACCTCGTGGTTGGCTCGTTTTGGCAGCTCCGCTCACCGAGGCGGTATTTCCGGAGAAGTAAAGTGGGGAGCTGACGATGATATTGTCATCAGCGAGTTAAAAATATTGATTCCAAAGCTTAATAGTGAATAGAATTTCATGGCATAGATGACGATATTTAGCTGGGTGTTTTGTTGCTGATAGGTCCGTGTTCCAGCGTTTTCGCAGGGTGTTGGCTAGGATCAAGCATCCAGGCAGATGATGAAAGCGACCTACCTAGGTTTTCAACCATGCCAGTAAGCAACATTGACGAATACATACGGGAGCATGATCTTTTCGGTCGCGAATTCAACTTGAATTTTCATTATACTACGATTATTAGGTGTCTAGGTAGTGACGAGAGTGAAGTTGGCTCTGATATGTGCAAGGTGGAAAACTGGAATCTGACGGCGGAACTGTCTGATGATAACGCTTGCAGGTGGTTGCAGCATATTAAGCAGGAAATAGCTCAATCAAGCCAAACAAACACATCAGAAACCAACCAAAGAATCCGAAACTACCATTTCATATAATTTCCACAATATGTAGTTGGAATGTGAACTCGATGGTTAGTCGTGACCAAAACTCAAGTGCCGTCACAACTACCCTAGACCTACCGATTCCGGTTGGTTGCCGCTTTAGGAAATCAGTATATGAAGATGCGGGGAGGGCTTCTGGGGTTCAAGCCTCCTCTCGACCAAAGCACCTCAGCCCTCGTCGGCGATATTGTATTAAAGCGAGCCGAGCTGGGACGTGCTGTACCTGGAAGTAGCTTCCAATCCGTCGCAAGACGGGGTTCAGTTCTCGTTGCGGTGGTGCTTGCTTGCTTGCTGTCGTGCCCTGCCCTCGACTGACAACCCGCCCTCTCCCAGCCTCAGGTGATGACGAACACTGACCCCCCACGGGTATAATAACCTTGGATATCCCCCCCATCTCCTGACCCAGAAGAGGAACAAGAATCATACACGATGGGTTCTCAGATAGGAGATCCGGATGAATTGACGGTTCTCGTCACGGGCTTTGGTGTACGTCTCTTCTCCCTCCCCCCGCATACGCATCACGACGTCACTGTCACGCGAGATACACGAGCTTTGTTTGATATCACAGCTACTGACGTGGGTTACGAGCAAAGCCCTTTAGGGAGCAGTATCCCATCAACCCCTCGTGGGAGATTGCCAGCGGCCTGCCCTCCCACCTGCCGCCGCTGCGGGCAAAGAACCCCGACTCGCGGCACGCGGCCGTCGCGCTGCCCAAGGTGCGCATCTTGGTACACCCGGAGCCGATCCGCGTCAACTATCGTGTCGTGAGGGACCTGGTGCCGACGTTTTACAGTGGACATCGGGTTGACGTGGTGATCCACATCGGTATGGCGGGCCCGCGGCCGTTTTACTGCATCGAGAGGAGGGGGCATCGTGATGGGTACAAGCACACTGATGTCGATGGAGAGAGGCCTGATGAGGAGGAGGAGCGTAAGCCGGGGAGTGATTGGCCCTGGAGGGGTTTGCCTGAGGAGATTGAGACGGAACTGGACGTGGAGGATATTCTTGCGCGATGGCAGGGACACAGTTCGGTAAGTTTGTGACGAAGAGGAGGATCGTGTTTTGTTGATGCTGATACTATCGCAGAAGGATATGGATCTTCGTATATCCGAGGATGCGGGGAGATATCTGTGCGACTTTATCTACTACTCGAGTCTCGCCGAGCTGTGGAAGTTGCAGCGGCCTAGAAAGGTCGTGTTTCTTCATGTGCCGGCCGACGCATCACATCAGAGCATCGAGATAGGACGGGAGTTGGCTGTGAATCTGATAAGATCAATTGTTGAGAGCGAGGTGGACGAGTCGCGGCAGGAGTAGGAACAACACATATATCAGCGTTTTACGGAGTATGTATGCATGCAGGAGGAGTTTTTGTCTAATTAGGTCGTCTCTTTATCAATTGCGACAATGACATCACAAGCCGAAAATCCTGACTACAATTCGGCGACTTGTATGCATTCGTTCGCCGACCTGATGAGGGCATCCAATGGAACGGCTTACAAAATATTTCAGCGTGATAGGTTGAATTTAGTAATCGCCCCCCGGACCTCGGAGATGCCGCTCGCGACGGACGGAAATCGGGGATGGGGAATGAATATATATCTAGGCCAGAACTTGATAAGACCCCAACTAACTCCACCTGAAGATATATAGAACTTGAACTTTTTACATCTTTAACATTATAATCACTCACATAAACTTAAACACTTTATTATTCAACCGTCACAATGTGCAAGAAGGCCACCTGCGGAACATGCAGTAAGTAAAAAAAAAAAAAACAACCCCCCTCACTAAACAAAAACACATACTGAAAACCCCTTCCTAGACAAGACATCCTGGTGGGGATGCGGCAGCCACATCTCTTCCGTCCTCGACAGCGTCCCCGCCGCTGAACGCTGCGAATGCGAGCCCAAGGTCGAGGTCGGGGGAACCTCGTACCCTCCCATGGCTGCGTCGCCTAACTGACTCATCCGCAACGCTGCTGCGGTGGTGCTGTGGACGCGTGGGAAGAAGGCTGTTTATTCGCCTACTGGTGTTGTTGAGGAGCCGTTGTGAGATGGGAATGATTTGAATGAGGCGTGGCGTTGGGAGGTGAAATAGAAAGATTACCTGGTGATGAGCTCGGTATCGTGGAGTTGGGTTGGGTTGGGTTGTGAAAGACAAGAATGCGTCAAGTTGAATAGAATGTCCACAGACCAGTCACAAACTGTTTCATCAAAGTGAACATGTCCCAAAGTATGTATACATATATTTGAGAGATATCCAACGACTCCCTCATCCTCATCTCCTTCTTCCACCTCCACCAGCACCAGCATCACCCCTCTCCGCCAAACTCACCACCTCCTGAATACCAGCCGCCTCCTGCTCTTCCTCCAATGCCACAATCTCCTCACGGCAATCCCACCACTTCTCCTCGCTGAGCTCGTAAGCCTTGGCCTTGATCTCCTTGATAGCCATGGTCTCGGGCTGGATGTTCTTCCACCGGAGGCTGGTCATTAGGATTTCCTGCCACTCGGCTGATGTGCGTGAAAAGAACTCGCGTCGGCTCTCGAAAGGCTGCCATATTGTCAGAAATCACTTGAAATGGCGTAGAATATGATGGAAAACTTACTCTGGGGTGTGGGAGTCCGTCATCCACAGAAGTGGCTGTGGTCTCAGTCTCGTCATCCTCTGATGCAGCTACCGAAGGCTCCGAGGAAGCCTCTGAAGAAACCTCGGAAACTTCATCCTGCTTCTTCTTGCGCTTGCTCGGCGTGAACATTTGAGTCGACTCCTCCTCCTCCTCCTCCTCTTCATCCTCTTCATCTTCGTCGTCTTCATCATCCTCATCTTCAGACTCCTGCAATAACCGTTAGCTTTGGAGCTGCAAGTAAAGAGCACGCAACTCACAATCCAGTCTTCGACAGGTCGAGTAAAGATCTCCTTGCAACCATCCATCTTTCCTAGGTCAATGGCGTATAGATCATCAAAGGTAAACTCTCGATCACCCTTTTCAAAGGTGCCGCCGTAGATGTATAGAACATCATCTTGGACAGCCAGCTGAGCGTTGAACCTCATATGAGGGGGTTCCATGGTCACTGGCATCTCCCTCACTGGCTTCTCATCTTCTTCCACCTCCTTCTTGGCAAGTTCAATGTCATCAGCGTCCTCAAGAGAGGCGCCCGTCTCGAGGGCGGCAAGTTGCTTGAGAAGCTCCTCTTCATTTGCCTGAGCACGTCCACGACGTCCACCTCGAGGCTCAGGAGCGGCCTTCTTTTGCTGTCGGGGCTTGCGGAGACCCAGGGGCATGAAACGGTTGCGCTCAATATTCCAGGCAAACAACTGGTTGAAGAACTCGCTGTCCATACCCTCCTCACTCTGCTCGACATCGTGCACTCCGCCAAACAGGATGCCACGACCCTTGTGCCAGGTCATGGTCGCGCCGGCACGAGTAGGGTTCGGTGCATTGGCCGGCTTCTTTCGCCTCTCCCATCGAACTGTAGGGGGAGTGTTGGGACTGGCATCAGTAGGGGGTTGGCTGATCCTAAGGTAGAAGCAGTCCTCGTGAACCTTGGGGATGAGAACGTTTCGCTGGGCTTGGCTGGGCCCCTTGTTACCCTTTTGCTTGACATTGACTGTCGCCTTGACTCGAGAATAGCCTCCATATAGGGCCGCACCCTGATCATGGGGAAGTAGGGTGAAGGATGATCGAGCGTCTGGCTTGAGCTGCGCAGGAGGCAGCTGAGGAGAGTGCCACACAAAGTTGATGGTGTCAAAGATCCAAAGATCAGCTAGGTACTTTGTCTGATTGGAAGTATCCTGGAAACCACCAAAAAGAATGATGTACTGCTTCCAGTAGGTCATACGGTGACCGCTCCTCGCAGAAGGACTCTTGTCCTTGCCCTTGACCTCGATCTTTGTCCACTCCCTCGTCGCAGGCTCCAGCCTCCAAAAGTCCGAGTAATGATGAAAAGTCCCCTGCTTGGGAGAAGAGAACTCTCCACCAAAGAGGTAGACGTGGTTCGGGTTACCAGCTCTGGTCCAAGCATGGCCGGATCGAGGAAGGGGGGCGTTGGGTGAGGTGACGCAGCGCCACTCATCACGGCTGATGTTGTAAATGTTCAAGTCGTTGTAGAACTGGGCGAGGGATCCGTTAAAGTACTCTCCACCAAATAGCAAAAGAGTGTTACTGTCATGGGGAGAAGCCATCAAAGTTGACGCAGCTCGAGCCCTTGGCGGCGCCTCACAGACCGTCTCTGTGATCTTGAGGAACTGCTCCTGCTGGCGACGATACTCCTCGAGCACCTCGTCAAGATCAACATCTTCGGCGTCACTGCCCTCGATCTTGGCAGCCTTAGTCTTGGCCTTCTTTTCTCCCTTGCTGGCCTGCTTGGCCGCCTTCTCAGCCTGGTAGAGGGGGGGTCAATATTTCAAGCGTCGAACGATGGAGGGGCAATATTTGGATGGAGGGGTAGGTAGACATGGAGGGGCAACTTCTTTCGCACCTTTTTGGCCTTTTTGGCGTCGTTATTCTTCTTCTTGTCCTTGGCCATTTTCAAGGGGTATTTCTTGCACTGTGGATTGGTCTTGGGAAGCTTGGGATTTGAGGCGAAAATCCTGCGCGTGGATGGGGTTGCTCGAGGTTTTGATCAAGTCAAATTCTACCATTCACGACACAGTGTCGTTTACATGACATGTACTGTATGCCAACCCAACCGCAAGTATGAGCCTGACGAAGAGAGGAGATTGGAGTTTACTATAACTGAAGAAATATGGTGAAATGAATAAAGGAGAAGAAAATCTTTATACCATGATTCTATGTTGATAGCCTTTAGCGTTACACAGATCGTGCATGTTAAAAGGTCGTACATGTTGTGCATCTAAAGAACCACTATGGCTGAAGCTCTCTCTGCAAGAGGTGAATAGGAGCAATATGTCTCTATCCTTCAATTCGAATTATATGACGCTTGTTCTATAAAGTATATCTGACATTACCCTCTTTGACCGGCCGCAAAATTGTCTGATCCAGCTGTTGGATGAATATTCACACATGTCGAATAACCACCGCAACTCAAATGGCTGAGATGCCTTCCAGAGGCACCCGGCCTATCCATGCTTTTGACGCCACGACTTTGACACTCACTCACTTGCTTGTTTCGGATAGCTTCCTGGCAGGTAAGCCACCATAGCCTTGCTGGCACCCTCCATGCAGTACTGGACCACTTCGACCTTGCGATCAGGAGGCGCCAGCTTGGCAATCTGCCGAATGTCGCTGGTCCGGGGCAGAAAGAGGGCGTGATCCAGCCTCTTGTATGCATTGTGCAGGTCGCCGAGGTTATACGGCTGCATGTCGTACAAATTAAACACCTCGTCGGTGCGATACCCAGGACCTCCCCACGGCGGACTCGCAAACAGCACCGTCTCGTCCAGGTTGACCCTCAGGTCTGGGTGGAGCTCCTCTGGGCGGTTGAAGAGCTTGTCGAGGAACTCGAAGCTGTCTCCGAGAACCCAGGTGATGATGCCTGGTTCGATCCCGTAGACTTTGGAGTTGTTTTGGGCGCAGGCTAGAGTTGAAGGGTCGCGTTCAATCGAGATGATGCGAGTCCATCGTTCTGAGAGGGTGAAGGCGATGGTGTTTCCACCGGCGCCTGCAAAGACGTCGATGAGGATATGCTTCTTCTTGTCGGTGCCATACATGTCATGCGCGACTTGACTAAGAATATGTTAGGTATAGTCATCATGAGTGGCAGTGAAGAGGAGAGAGACTCACTTGGCTACTGGCTCAGGAGTGACGCCAAACCAGGCATCATCTGTCATGTAAACGCCATAGTCGTAGAGGGAAAAGATGGAATATCTTTGGGCGAAATATCTAAAAAGGATTAGAAAAAGTCAATTTGGAAAATTCTTTTGTAAAGACTCACTTTTGAATGTCCCAAGGCACCTCGTGTTTACCCTCATAATGAAAGCAATCATCGTTGAGAGGAAGCTCCTCTGCCGGGCTCATCGAGTATTCTGCATCCCCCGACGCCATCTCCACCTCTTGGCTGCCCATGATATTCACCTCGTTTGATATAAACAGATCTGATCAGGTTATCATCCTGCGTCAAGTTTAAGAAAAGACACTCGTGATAACTCAAGCTGCTCAAGAAAAGGATGGATGAAATTCAAGCGCAAGGCTGCCAAATCTAGCTCCCCCACAGTACCCATCCACATCGGGACTAGCGCCTTGGCAACACAGCGCCAGAGCTGCAAGGCTGTGCAAGATGGTGACAGCTTGCTCCACGACCCGCCCTTGGAGCTACAGCGTCGCTGTCCTTCTGACCCAAGACATAACAGCTTTTTTAACACCTTCTTTAAACCCTATCAATATCACGAGCGTCATATCGAACTACCTAAAGCGCAATGTTCAATGCGCTGAACCGTTTCATCTCGCGCTTGGACGGAGATGTCCAGCAGCAGAGGCGGGAGGAACGGGGCTCTTTTGGCTTCCAGGTCTTGAGGAACACCAACCTCGAGCTTGCTGTCGAGCCCTGGTTCGACTTTATTGTTGGTATCAACGGAAGACCTATTGTACGTACTTTACCTTACCTAACCAGCTACCTAGACAAGCCCCCCGCTAATACACTCAGGATAACCCCGAGCCCGCCCTCTTCTCCCAAGAAGTGAGGAACTGCGCGGGCAGCACAGTCACCCTCGGATTATGGAACGCAAAGGTAGAGACATCCTTTGTCCATATCTCAAACAGCATACTCACAATTCTACAGGGCCAACGGACTAGGGAATTGCACGTCCCTGTTCCTGTAGACACCGCGTCGCTCGGCCTCTCCCTCCAATACGCTCCTCTTGCTCTCGCCGCCAACATCTGGCACGTCCTCGATGTCCCCGCCAACTCCCCCGCTGATGTCGCTGGCCTCTTGCCCTACAGCGACTACATCCTGGGCAGCCCCGAGGGTGCGCTGTATGGCGAAGGTGGTTTGGGCGAGCTCGTCGAGGACTTTATCGGCCGGCCGATGCGCATCTGGGTTTACAACAATGAGTACAACGTCACGAGGGAGGTCACAATACAGCCTAGCCGGGACTGGGGTGGTCAAGGTGCTTTGGGTTGTGTTCTTGGTTACGGCGCCCTCCATCGGATACCACCACCTCTGAGCGAGCCTGTCGATGCACCGGGCGAGACCATGTTCGATGGAGGTATCAACGAGAAGAGCGCAGACATTTTTGTGCCTGCTGTCGGGCGGCCCGCGACTACAGAGACACCACCACCTCCTTCTGGAGATTTCCTCGTTCCAGCTCAGATGATTGGCACATCTCCTGTGAGCGCGCCGCCAAGAGGAGGACACAAGAAGAAGGAACGTCACGGCCATAGTCCTAATAGGATGATGGACGACTACTTCAAGGAGGAAGAGGAAAAGAGCAGAGCCGTCGACAACGCTCCGTCAACTACAGGCTCACCACTCCCTCCTCCACCAAAAGCACATGGTCCCCCCAGGGCGTCTCCTAAGCCGGAGGCGCAGGCCGCTGGAGGTGAAGCAGAATGAGTCCACGGCAAAGTAGCATGCATGTATAAATGATTCCCCCCTTTTTGACGTTGACCTGATCTATTTCCTCGCTCTCTTGCTGGCAAACTTTTTAAAGACTTTCGTGAAATGCCGTCTAGTATTGTACACTGCCTGTTGGGTCCGACATGTTGTCCCCCAGGAAGCCCCTATTCCACATGCAGGGCGATGCTGTCCGTTCTCGATGCTCTAGTTGATGAAGTTGACACAGAAGAAATGCAGGATCAAGCTGCAGACGACGTAATCGGCGAATGCTCTGTGGTAGAGTTAGATAAAGATGCTGCAACAGGGTATCGGGGGGAGCAAACCTCTCGGGAGACACCGAAGGGAACTCGGTCTTGTTGGACTGGCTGGTCTGAACTCGCAATGAAACTGGGCACCACGTCAGCACCTCCTTTCCTTGAATCTAGATATGAATACATACTCGTCAGGACAAACTGTCCAACCGTCGCCGAGAAACCAGACAGGAAAGCGTTGAAAGGCTATGTGCTCATTAGTATCCAGTGCCATCTCGCGTGATGCGCCCGGAACTTACGTAGTTGCCAGCAAGCACACAGTAGAGGAACTGGAGAGCTCCGACGGCCACGAGGAAGACGAGGAAGACGTCAATCAGCTTAGTGCGCTGGGGGGTGTCTTTGACGTAGTGTTCGTAGATGTTCTGCAGCACCTTGTCCCAGCTATCGCCGCTCTTCTTTGGCTTTGGCTGAGAGACCGAGGCAGGTGCTGCAGCGCTGGCCTGCGCGGTGGCAGCGGCCGTGGGGGTGATGTCGCGGGCGTTCTTCTTGGGCGCCATGATGTTTTATCGATCGAAGGAGGGGACTTGAAAGTTGGGGGTGATCGGTCGAAATGGGCACGTGTAGGTGAAGTTGGTGATGGATCGCGGCTTGGAGATAGTTGGTGGTGGTGGTGGTTCATGCTGGTGCAAGCCAGAGCTCCAGATGGACACGAAAGCTCCAAAGTAGGCCGAGACATGATTGGCTGGATACACGACGCTAGAATCCGGGGGTCGGACCCACTTTCGCCGACCCGTTGATGTCGTCAACTTGAAAGCCCCGAGCTCCGACGAGTTTCCATCTCAAGTGTCTTTGGTAACTATTTATTCTTGTTCAAACTTGGAATTGGTTCTTCTTCGCTTGAAACTAGCATACAAAGCTGCTCAATTACCCACGAGATCATCCAATTGAACTGGAGACACTCACAATGGTTGGTCTCCTCCCTCATCTCCTGTCTCACTCACTGACACCTGTCATAGGCAGCTCCCAACTTCCACGACCTCGAGATCCCAGCCTATGTCCTGGGTGCCGTGACTGCCGGCGGCGGCATCATGGGATATGCGCGGACGCGGTCCGTTCCATCCATTGTCGCAGGCTGCGCCGTTGGTCTCTTGTGTAAGTCAAGGCCACGTCGTCAACCAATCCTCAGCCACTGACTGTCGCAGACGCCCTTGGCGGGTACCGTATCCAGAATGAGCAGTCCTACGGTGTTGAGCTGGGCCTTCTGGCCTCGATTGTCCTCGGAGGCTCTGCGTTTCCCCGAGCCATTCGTCTGAGGAAGCCGGTTCCCATCCTCCTCAGCATCATCTCGGCATTTGGCCTGTTTACTTTCGGTACTGGTCTGCGAAGGAAAGCCTAGAATTTTCGAGTGAGGAAGTAGTGTGATCAATGCAGGCTGTTATTCCACCACAATTACAAGTTTGTCGATAGCAAGGTCTTGACACCGTACAAGTCGTCGGCAAATAACGCAAGGAGTCAACTGAAGCCATGCCCAGTATTGCCCGAGTGCCATAAACAGCAATCACATATGTCTTGGCGCGAGACACTGACTGTGATGGACTCAAGTTTGCCCCTGGGATTGGTCCCCCT
Organism: Fusarium sp. NRRL 66088; assembly: GCA_013186415.1. Taxonomy (NCBI): domain Eukaryota; kingdom Fungi; phylum Ascomycota; class Sordariomycetes; order Hypocreales; family Nectriaceae; genus Fusarium; species Fusarium sp. NRRL 66088. The sequence goes on along the minus strand of JABCKD010000680.1, from coordinate 9,704 downwards.
GAGTAGAGGTGGCTTGAAGGGCTGTGAATCTGGTATGCTTCAAAGCTCGCCCTTGATTGTGCTATCACTCCATTTGCCTCGATCACTGCAGGTGTACTGACCAAAACCGTGAGAAATGTTGAGGTTTCAAGTACTGATTAAAATGCATTCGTGGGATGCAGCAGAGTGATCGACAATCTAGAGCGATGGGCATCCGCCGGCCTATATATCAAATGGGAGACCTGGACTTGGCGAGATTGAACTCCTGCACGAGAAATCAGCGTTGCTTTTGGTAAAATCTTCAACATGAGGCTTCGACTCAGCCGCCTGGTAGCCTCGGCTATCTTGCTGTCGCTTGGTGTGGGATTCACAATTGTAACCAATGCTGACGCCAACACATTGGGCAACGCCATGATGCCTGGTTCCGGGATAACTCTCCTGTCAGCTTCATACACTGGGGCCTCTGTCGCCTCGGGGACATTCAGCGATGGGCCCTTTGGCATCAGCTCCGGCACAATCTTGACGTCGGGACGGGCAGATGGAGCTACGGTATCCGGGTCAGACAACGACAACGGACAGCCAGGATACATGGGGGGCAACACATTCGACGCGGCGGTCTTGAGTCTTGACATTTCAATATCTCCGCCGTTCACCGGCTTTCAGCTGGAATTCGCCTTTGCGTCCAACGACTATGGGGGGTGAGCTTTGAACTTGGCCTTATTTCCCTTGAGAATGGCGTGGCTAATTGATCCCAGCAATAATGACGCTTTGCGTGTTGACGTAGCCAGCAATAGCTTGACGTAAGTTGCGAACCTTCATTCATCTTCCACAAGCATGAAGCGACTAACAATTCTAGAACAATCTTCGACCTTGTCAATCCTTTCATGGACCCCCCATATTCCATCACTCCCCCGAACAGCCTGACGGCGTACGATAAATCTAGTCCGCCTGTGCTCATAGGGTTTGCGACGGGCTCCGGACTATTCACTGTCAAGATCGCCGTGTATGACCTAAACGACGGATTCGAGGATAGCGCCGCTCTCATCCGGATGAGAGGCTGTGAGAATTGTGCTGCGGGACCAGTAATCAACTATGAGACAAAGACCGTCACGGTTGGCCCCGGGCAACCAGAGTTCTTCTCCACTGTCAAGGCGTCTGGGACTGCTACAGGATACTATGTTCAGGGCGTGTCAGCAACTCCAACTGCAGACACGACTACGACTGAAGAAACAACTACAACTGCGGAGACGACTACAGACTTTACCACGGAGACAACTACAGACTTTACCACGGAGACAACTACAGACTTTACTACAGAAACAACTACATACTTCACCACGGACACCACTACATACATAACTACAGGCACAACAACGGTCCCGGATACAACTGAAACTATGGACACGACCACAGCTATAGATACAACGACTGCAGATACAACTACGGCTGAGGATTCAACCACCACAGCAGATTCAACCGGTACTACGGATTTGGAGACATCCACAGATTCAACTCTGGCAACAGATTTGACTACGACGACCGATATCACTACAACTGCAGATACAACTGCGACTATTGAATCGACCACGACCATCGAATCAACCACGACTTTCCAATCAAGCGAGACCACCCAAGACTCAACTACAGATGATGGAGAATCGACAACAACCACTTCAGATTTGGTCACCACCGACAAATCAACCGAGGATCTTGGGGAGACGACCTCGACAGCCATCACTACCTCTGCCCAAATCTCTTCCATAGAATCCACTGAAAGCGACACAACCACAGCTGTACTCTCTACCTTGGAGTCGTCGTCGGCCTTGGAGGCCACTCCTACCTCTCAGTCTATGAGTGAAACGGCCACTGATTCTACCAGCGACATTTCGACAACTGAGCAGCCACAACCTTCTACTGCCAGCGAGCCATTTACATCCTTCGTGGACACACCTACAGGGAGTCTTGAGCCTCCTAATACGAACACGCCAGTTGGTCAGTCCTCCACCAGCGCCCTTTTACCAGAGACCCTGTCACCAGATACTTCTATCTCGTCTCCCCTGCCCGAATCTTTGCCTACCGACTCGGACTCACAGGTCCCGTTGAGCACAACATTGTCGGCCCAGGACTCTGTGACGGTCGACTTGACAGCATCCTCGTCACCCCTTGCCACGAGCTTCTCGGCTGATTCTTCTATTGTTTCATCTCCAGACTCAACCTCGACTGTTTCTGGCCCCATCCCCACTGCTTCAAACGAGCCAGCTATAGAGCGATATGTATACTTTGGTTGTCTATCGTCTGTGCAAGGCTACCCGAGCTTCAACATCGTCGGTAGCGCAACTGACATGACACCCCAAAAGTGTATATCGTTGGCCGCTGGACGGCGGTTTGTGGGCGTCCATCTTACGTTAGTAGCCAAGCTTTGAAGCCCCAGTATGTATGTGACTCTGACTATTGCTTAGATCTTGCTACGCGTCAGATTCCTTGGTTTCTTCTACATTGACTCAGGATGCCAGCTGTGATCTTCCATGCCCTGGGGATCCAACGCTTTTCTGTGGCGGGTTTCTGAATGGGGATGGGGGTATGAGCAAGAGACACCGACTTGAACGACGCATCAGTCCCCGAGATGCACCGCCGGGCATCTTGCTCACCCTGTATTTGTTTGCCGACGCCATTATAGAGTCCTCGAGCGAAATCGCCGCCGTGAGCACATCGTCGGCTGGTCCCGGTCAAACTGTAGTCTCGCAGTCGAACTCTGGGGACTTCTCCATCAGCCCAACACTGAGCGAGCCTGTCCGAACTTCCGCAGCTGGTCCCGGGGATGTCTCGCTCAGTTCGACAATAAACAACCCTGACCAGACATCCGTTCCAGCGGTTAATTCTGAGGATGTCTCGCTCGAACCGACGCTGATCGGCCCTGACCAAACCTCGGCCTCGATAGGAGGTCCTGGGGATGCGTCACTTACCGACTCTCCTCCTTCTGTTCCTACCACCTTCTTGCCTGGTGTGAACCCTCCTCCTCTACCGTCGAGCCCATTCAACCCGGGCAACCTGTCGAGGTCCGCAACCTTTGAGGCTATTGTCACAACGGTCGTCTACACCGTGCTCGACCCTCACGACCCAGCCTATCTAACCGTGGCCGAGTTTTGCACCACGCTCAAGTATCCTCCCTGCCGCAACTGTCAGTTCCAAAGTATACCGACGGTGGAGATGACGACTATCATAACCGCCTGCGACGCGTGTGGCTATCACGGAGAGAGCAGCATCGAGCTGACCATTCCGCTGGGTGCTAATCCGGCGTTGATGACGAGCAACCCCTATACCCCGGAAGATGGCCCAGATGGTTCTCCTGCAGCTGGTCACGATGAGAATTCAGGCCCGAAATATAGGCCAAGGCCGGGGGGAGCTGAGGTTAGGCCAACAGTTGTTCCAGTTGGACAACCCCCTTCAAAGGCGAATGGACATGGTGGACATGACCGGCCCGTTATTCACCATGACGGAACAACTGGAGAGCACAACAAGGGGAATAACCCCCCTGAGGATAATCATGTTCCACTTGGCGAACCTGGCCCTTCTCAACATGAGCAAGTTCCAAGCAACGATCACGGCGAGCCTGCCGGACCAGGATCTGAGCCGCAAATAGGGCCCGGCAAAGATGGAGCCATCGTCAAGCCAACATCGGCCCCTTCAGTCGATGCTGTACCAAAACCCGAGCCAGCCGGAGCATCAGCTGATCTCAAGGTGTTTACGGTTCCTATGGCAAACATACCAACGACACCTCCAGACTCTCCCGTCATCGTGGCAGCCGGCCATGTAGCGAGGGGGATAGACAGCGTACTGACACTCTTTGCTCTCGTAGCTGGACTTTTCCTAATGTTGTAAGATCTTGGTTCATGTACATAGTTTTGCAACCGTCGATCAATATGATATTTCCTTTGTCCTGCCAAGCTGATATCGTCGATGCTGGCATTATTCTTGCATGGATGGTTTGGTTGACACCCCATCACTTGCAGAGTTGAGCATGCACATCAATTGTATCCGCCACTGCTTCCAATCAAGTCTGTTAATCGAGTATAGTTGCGTGGTTGATGATTGTACATTGCGGTTCGTTCCATGCGCCCGCTCCATGCATTCCAAGTGTCCCAAAACGCCAGCCCAGTCGTGTAGTATACAAAATCGTAGCAATCAACTCTGTCGTGGTGGGGCTTCTGATATCGTATCGGTCGAGTAGGTAGCATCAACTACAGGCCCAGCTCTCGCTGCTGCTCCTTGATCTTGTCTCGCTTCGCCCGGGCGGCGGCTCGGTTCTCGGCCTGGGTCTTTGCCCTCTCGGCCCTCAGACAGGCGCTGACCTTGTCCTTGGCGTCGTTGCAGCTGCCGATGGCCTTGTGCATGAAGCCTTTGGCGTGGCACTCCTCGAGAGCGGCGATGACTTCCTCGCACGCTGCAATTGAAATGATTAGTGATGGCCAGAGTCGAGATTAGGGGGTGCTAGAGCATACCCAAGGCGTTTTGTGTGTGAAGATGAGGATGCATTGCCGTGGTGTTTGCGTTTGCGTTGAATTAGTCAAATGGACCCTGTAAGATGGAAAGAAATCCAACCATCGCCACAGGTCGACTGACGGGATTGATTGATGGATTGGATCCGGAGCGCACGGACCACCTGGAGGTTAGGCGACCGACTCCCACCCAAACTTGGAGCCTCTCTTTGGAGGGGCATTCATTCATTCATTCATTCATTCACTCTCCTCCTTGAGGCGATATCAACACTTGATACTCCTCCACGACAAGTAAAATACGCACAGAGCCATAGAGTCAAGCTTATTGCAGACCTCTAAATCGCCCATCATGTCTTCTGCTCAGGTCCCTGCCAAGAAGCAGCAGGGTTAGTCTCACCTCCTCCATCTCATCCCACCTTTGATTTGATCCTTTCTCACTCAAAACTCCAAAAACCACAGATCTCCAGGCCACCTACTCCAACTACAAGAACACTCTCCAGCAAATAGCCCAGAAAATCGGTGACATTGAGCAAGAAGCTGAGGAGCACAAGTACGCACACCCTCCCTCACCTTGCCCTACTTTCTTCACCCTTCCAGCGCGCGCCCGGCATGACGTCGGGGGGCTTGTCGACCTCATCCTCCGCGCGCGCCGTCATGCCATTTTAGCATCTTCACCGCTCAAGAAGCCCTTTCACCGCTTATTCTGACCGTGCTTGGCCAGGCTTGTTTTGGAAACTCTAGAGCCTCTCTCCGGAGACCGAAAGTGTTTCCGCCTCATCAACGGTGTGCTTGTCGAGAGGACCGTCAAGGATGTAGTGCCAGCCCTCAAAACCAACCAAGAAGGCCTCCGCAAGGTCCTCGACGACCTTGTTAAGCAGTACAAGACGAAGCAGGATGATCTTGAGAAGTGGAAGGTGAGTCGAATCGAATCTCTAGTTGTTTAACTAACGTCTTGAAGAACACACGCTGATACACTCTACAGAAAAAGAACAACGTGCAGGTTGTACAGCAATAATCATGTTACAAAGACAAAACGAAATAAAAGTACTCGCTTGTAAGAGAGCGATATTGATTGGGTCAAAGCTACAGACGTCCTTCGTCTTCCTCTTCAACGTGCATGTTGGAAGCGACCAAATCGGGTCAACCAAACGCAACGATTCGGTCTATTCTGACCCGAAACCACCGTCCATGCTCCTGCGCCAGACCACAGGCAGCCCAAGTCTGCCGATTGATTGCTTACCATCAGATGCCTTCAGCCTGAACAAGAAGAAAAGATGGTGTCGATGCGTTGTACATTTCTGTGCGCGCGGTGGGGTCCTGGCGGCAAGGGCGTCTCCATGCCCAACCGCATGAGGCCCCAGAAACCTCAAACCCCCGGGCTCTCTTGACATGCAGGACACAGACAGAATGCGAGGGCAAGGGCGGGGGAAAGGCCTCGAATGTCTTTGGCTGGTCGAGGAGGTCCCGATTGACGAGGCTTTCCCACCGGCTGCATCTCGATATGCTGGCCATGTTGGGCCAGAGTTGGTGATGGCTGCATTGAGTGAAACTTGTAAACCTCTTCTGACACTACGGGCTCTGACCCTCCAATTTTGAGGTGCTGATATAGCAGTGGCCTCAGCATCCTTGCCCTGCTGGGAACTAACAGCACTTCAACTTTTCTTTCTGTTTAATGCCTCAAAAGGAAGAGACCTGCATCTCAAGGCGGACTGCGTGAGTCTTGGAGAGCCAACAATGCCGCAGATAGAATGAAAAATAGACGGACAACTGGCACTGATACTCGGGTCAAATCGCTCACCACCTCGATCCTCCCCGGGGACTTGGAGAGCCTCGCAGACCCTGCTGAACGATGTGGACAGGATGACGGCATGTTTGCAGCTGAAACCACCAACACCACTGCTCTGCCTCTCCCCATTACCCCTTCCCCATCACCAAGACCTCCCTGTGGGGGCTGGTTCATTCGGGTTCCAACTCATCGGGCAACAGATCGGCTGTTGCTGCGAGGAGGCATATTCGAGGCTGGGATATGTGCGTCTGACTGGCTGCCGCTACGCCCACGTCCCCCCTCCAAGAGCCCATGCGGCGCAGTAGTCGTTTCTGCGCTGCATGCGGCTTGTCGTCCCGAGATATAGCTTCTGGAAGGCATGGATGCACTGTATTCGAGCCCAATCAACCCTGGATCCCGGGATCACCGACTGCAGCTTACATCGGGTTACCTAGATGAGCTTCGGACGAGACTGACTGATGGTAAAGAGATGGAACCGCTGACGTACAGTTCAGCTTGTTGGGATTGGATGATGAACGACCGGCTCAGGAGATCTTCAGGGACTCTCATCATGGCGCATCTATCACTTTCGTTTAGAGCATCCAGGCACACGAGTCGCGAGGCTGTCAACGCACATCATCTCGTCAGCTCAGCGCCAGAGCGGCCAGATCAGCCAGCCAAGGCCGGTTCATCAGCAAACCCCTCGGTAACTATTATTTCATGACTCGTCTGCGGTTCAGGCCCATGTACTGAAAAGTGTGACTGAACGGGACACGGGGTTGGGTTCCAATGATGAAGTTGAATCGAGATCTAGAAGCGCCGAGCGGCTGGGTGTAATATGTGATTCCGACCCTCATGTCACAGCTTTATGAGAAGTGATGTTGGTAGGCGCTGGGAGGAAATGAAGTCATCTCGAGTCGTCGTACGAATGATATAGCACATTTGTTGATATGAGTCCTCATTGGTGATATCAATGAGATTTCTTGTGGACTTGACCCCAGCTCTGTGGGTTCCCACGACCCAGTAGGATACTATCCACGGTCGTTTTGAACCCTTGACGGACTCAGAAAGAGGCCTGGTATTCGATTGGACCAGATTCACCATCACAGGCTACCAGCCTCGTGTCGAGGTGCTTTGCGGCAGCTTACAGGGAGTATTGTAAATGAGGCCCAGACGGGTATCACCCCAGGCGAGGGCGAGGCCAGCCCAACCGGCCGAAAGACGGGCTTGGGGCCGGACCAGGCTGGCCCTGTCACCAGGTTGTTCGCTGGACAAACGACAGCGGTGGCTTGGTGAGGTTCTGCCATTGCCAAATGAGAGCTCAAGATGGCCCACCCTCCGAGTACCGTCCCAACGGGCTTGATCATCACCGGTCAGAAGAGAAGCTGGAGGTGTGTGAGTGACGGCGGGACGTCATTTTGAGGAGCCCCATCCCGTGTCACTGGAGGTCGGGCGATTTCCGCATGGCGCTGTGAATATGTCCTGATCAACAGGCACAATTGTCGATGCGGAGGGCCTCGCCTGAAGGGCTCTTGAAGGAGGTGAGAATGGCAGCCCTAAATTTAGCCGTAGGGCACTAGGCTATACACGTTTTCTCGGTCAGTACTAGGTAGGCAAGTAGGCAGGTATTACTTGGAACACACGGCCTCCTTCGTACGATGGATGGCCCCCCGGACGGAAGAGTTTGCGGCACACCGCCGGAGCCATGTTCGTGTTGAACCTGGTGTAGCCGTGGCCGTGGCCGTGGGGAGTGTTTGCAGCAATTGCGTCTGTTACCAAGGATGGAGGGATGTACAGTATGGGATGGCTTGGAGAGATTAGCGGCTGAGGGGATCATTGAGTTTGGGCTGGAGGCGGATTGTCTGGTGCTCGGACGGGCCGGAAGCGTATGTGATTGATGAGTACTGTAGATTGATAACTTCTGATGGATATTAGAAATGTATCTATCACCTGTTGTTATCCATCAGATAACCAAGCAATGAAAGGCAACAAATGTTGTTCCACGTCGTTGGCGGGGTGTCGTGATGATGACGATGAATGGTAGGGGCACCCGCTAACGGCTGGGTAAGTTCATTCCAAAAGGGCTTAGACGCGATTGAAGACCCCGAGCCTACTGCACCTGGCAGTTGTTGTTATCGATATGGGTGGAAAACAGGTCCAGTGCGGCAGGTGCCCTGGACGACCTAAAGAGCACTCAGCAAACAAGGCCTGGAGGCGCTTTGGGGGTCACCATTAGCGCCTTCCTGAGGCTGGGGGCGCGCGCAACCTGGAGCCTTAGCCTTAGGCTTTCTCCTCAGGCTTCCATTTCTATTTGTTGTTGCGTGCCGGGGAAACGAAACATGAATCTAACCTCTCACTAGCTAACCCGTCCAGTCTCAGCTCGCATCGCGTCTATTGTTGACCGCATCTTGAGCCTCGAATTATTCCCTGCTCTGCCTGGCCTGGATTGGAGTCACTGATTCTGCCTCTCACTCACCTCGCCAGCCCAGAAGAAACCCCACATATGCACCTCTAGGACGGCGCTGCGACCTCAAGCGAACAACTCAGACACCCTCTCTCGCCCTCCACGTCTTTGCACCTCGCCCTCTCAAACCTCGCCTCCAGCCGCGGCCTGTGAGCTTCTTCCTTTCCTTCGTGCCCCTGCTCTTGCAAACCAAACAAACCCCGTCGCGAGGATTCCTCGATCGCAGACACACGCCCCGGTCTGGTCCCCCTTCTGTGATCCGATCCGCACACATGACAGTGCCCTCTGAGCAGCTGGTCCCTTCTCAGTGTCGAGCTCCAACCATCGTCGCCCGCTGACGCGAGAGCTCTCAAACCCCGCGACCCATTCATTGGCATCTGCCACTGGCATTGGCGAACGAGAACGCTTGCGAACCCTTCCGTGTAACAGCCCTTTTTTTACAGTACAGTACAGCTCCGTACCCGTACCCGTACCCGGTACTCCCTCCGTGCGCGCTCAACACCGCACCGCACCGCAACGCCGCTCCGTCGCCATCTCAAGTCGCGACTTCACCTGCGCCGCTCCGTCCTCCCACCGACGTTGAGACGTGCCTGAACAGCCATACTATACCGGTTTTTGCCTCGTCTGGGACCCTGCCGCTGCGACCTGCGCGCAATAATCCCCCCTCCTGCGCGTATCCTCCATCCTGCGCGTGTGTTACGTGCCCTTGCGCGCCTCGGTCTTTAACCCTTGATCTGTATCTGTCAGCCGTTACCACCGGCCGACAGCTGCTGCAAGCAATAACTCGCCGAGAAAGGCAGAGAGAGAGAGAGAGGTGCGTAGACTGCGCGCGCGCGCGATTCATCCACACCCGCCCGTCTCTCACAGATCCGCGCATCTTTGCTGGACAATTTGCCCCTGCCTTGCCCTTCTCTCCCGTCAGAGAGTCTCGGACCTTGAAGTCTTGGTCCCTGGTCTCCTTGATTCTTGGCCCTGCGTCTGCGTCGATGAAGGTCCCACC
>JABCKD010000677.1:0-30856 GCA_013186415.1 Fusarium sp. NRRL 66088 | reverse complement strand
CTCTTGCTCAGGTATAAAAAGAAGCCAACGATCCAAATTGAATCGACTTCTCGTCTCTACGGAACATCCATCTTTCTTATATATAAATGTTATATTCTCTATTATATAACCGCCCACTTCTCATTGGCACTTTGTACTCCTCGCAACCATGTCTCCATAATAGAAGAGTCGAAGAATCGATCATCGACGACATGGCTGTCTTGTTTCTTCACGGGTCAAGGCAGATGGCAAAGGTAGGGCCCTAAATCCAGTTCTGAAAAGACCGGAAGTGCGCATACTTTACCGAGAGAAACGTGTTATCCCACACTCGTGCTGAAAACGCGAGAGATGTTTCGGTCTGAGACAACAAGCTCGAAGGTCTTCCAATGGGGGAGGGATGGTTGGTGATTTGGAAGTGAACCTCATCCATCATACCGAGGGATTGATTGGGAACGACCCTCCACGCCTTGATATCATATATAACAAAGTACATCTCGAGATCAAATGACAGAGATCTCAGGATATGGCGTGAGAAACCATACCCATCGTCGCCAGTCGTCGCCCCTTGGTGAGCTCCGCTACAAGACGACGAACACAGGGGTTCACATCTGTCAGCCCACTCTCAAGTCGAGGAGAGCCCTCCGCGTTTATATACTACCTACTTCAAGTCCTTGTCTACGAACAACCCTGGGGTGCACCAGCAACATCTCATGGTTCGTCACATAACACACTGAGCCAGTCGGAGGCATCGCTTAACTATCGGTTCCGGGCGCTCCTCTGAGGCATATGGGAAGGTTTTCGCCATGGGGTACGTCTTCCCTCGCACAAAGGAGCGCATTAAAGCCCAGCTGGCCATTGTTCTCAAAGACAATGTCTAGCAACTCGGAGATTTTTATATCAAGTAAGTCGTCATGTAAACAATGTCCCCCAACACCAAGCTGATAAAAACGACAGATATAGCATCGGCGAAATTCCCAAAGGGCCCTGCTTGAAGAGTCGACATCACATGTGCCTTTGCAAATCCCGCCTCCAGCATCTTTCCTTTCAAAACCGATGCTCGAGACAAAGGTCTCCCGCCACCATTAGGCTACGGACTCTCACCCGTCGAGCCACACTGAACGGAACTATATATACACGCGACTAGATGAGGACGAACCTGTAGGCTGGCCAGAAACGGAATCCCGCACACAAAATGGTGGCCCTATCTTGGAGGAATGCAACACCCGCTCCTCGAAGACACCATCTATCCCAACCCTCATCAGCTCGGTATGCAGAGGGCCATGGATATTAGAGGTCGCACGGAGCCTTGGATCCAAGATAACGATCGGGGTCAACGCATGAACACACTCAACAACCGCTTTATATATACTTCTATACCATACTTGCCTGTATCGACCTACAGTCGCCCGCCCAAGGAGCTACAAGGTTGGAATACGGGTCTGATGTGAGATCAGAGCACGACCTCCCGTCACAAGACCAAACACGTCGAGGTCGAGCTTCGACATGCAAATAATCGGTGTCTCGTGCGCTACTTTCAACCCAAGCATCTAAACCTGAGATAATCAAATCTGAAATCATTGTGCGACATCACAAGCCAAATACGTGTCTCGTCTTTTTTTCTACACAAGTCACATTACCCAAACCTACTCCCGCTTCTCGAATATACCTGTATATATTCTTCTCGGCCCATTGGACTTTTGTTTATCATCCAGGATATCGTCATATCAGCATCGACGGGGCCCAGTTCTCGTTGCTTTCTCGAAACGGCAATGTCACGGACCGGTTCCTCAGAGGCAACACGGGAAGTAAACTCCGGTGCTGAAGTTGCCCGCGAGTATCCACTTGATGATAGCCATGAGTGCGTCGCCATACAAACTCCGATAGCCGCGGAGCCAGATTGGAGCTGCCATAGTCCCAGCTCACAGACGAGATGATATATAGCGAAATCCCGGGCGGGTATCGTGAACGGGCGAGCCTAGAGAGGCCGGATAATTGCAAGACTTGAGCACCCTTGTGGAAGATGCCAAAAGAGTGTCATGCAGTCCTCTCGAATGGCTGCGGCAATCTAACCGGTCAAGAGATCATGAGCCAAGGTCAAGTTGGGTGTGCTCTTGCATCGATGCGTTGATTTCAAGACATTCTGGTCAAGGAGCACAGCTTGGCAGTATCAAGACGGCTTTAACGGTCCACCTGGAGATTGCTGCCATATCGCAACGATGAGTGATCGGAGGGATACCAGAAACCCTTGCTTTCTGGTGTTATTCAAACATCGAGAACTTCCCCATAAGTCATGTATGTGGTCTATGTGGCTACATATCACCAGAAGCTGACTTCCACTCACCTTGTTCATGCCAGGGCTTTAGATACCAATAGTATTCATATAGTCAGTCACCTTGCATCAACTGATAATTATGAAATTATTAATCATGGGTATCATTTGTTGAATATCTAAGTAAGTATTCTCGCTTCCATTACATATAATCGCCTAGCCCTTCTATGATGGATGAGATTCCGCCAAAATGTGATTTACAGGGAACCCATTAGCGATAGCCGCGCCTTGTAACTGTTTAAGCCAAGGAGCCCCATCACCTTCAGGAACCGGTCGGTGAGAAAGACTACAATCGACAAAGATGGAGTCGTCCAGGTATTGGTAGTCTGATACTTCAATTGCACATTCGGAGAGTGAACCGGGGAAGGGTGAGGCGCTGAGGGCGGCGCAGGTCCAGGCCATTTGCTGCAGAATCTCAATCATGGTGTGTGTCCAGGCTGAGACGCTGAGTCGTATTGAGCCGTCTTCGACTTCAATGTGAAGTAGGCGGAGGCCGGGACATAGAAAAGGGTCGTCGGTGCCGTCCCAGATGGACATGCCTGTAAATGCGTGGCCGTCGCAGCTGGATATAGATGCTTCCTTGACGGCGTCTTCAATACAGCCGAGGAGAAGAAGACCACACTTGGGCCATTGTTTGGCCGTGTACTCTGATATTGTGGTGTAGACGCAATCATTTGCTGTTCCAGTGATTGCTGGTAATGAGCCCATCTTCACGAGCTGCGGATCTCCAATGCCTTCGAGAGGACCAAATAGCTGGCACTCAAACTTGAACTGAATGACATGGAAGCCATCTCTTGGCGGCCGAAATGGTCTCTTTAGGAGAATGTCCCATACAGCCGATTCCATGAGATGCATCTGGACATAGTGAGGTGAGACGAGTACCTCACGAATCCTCGAGATTAATTGCCTGGCCGACTCTCCTGTGGTGATGTATGTGTGTAGTGAACGCGCGATTTCATCGGGTGATCCTCTAGGTGAGCGCGCAGGGAATTCTCGATCCCAATAGCTGCACAGAAGTTGCAAGGCGAGAGGAAGATCAATGCCTCGTGCAGTTGTCGACCATGTCGCCGGTCGTCGTGAGATTCCAGGGCCCAACTTTTCCAAGACACAGTGCGGCGCCTCGGGCCCGTTGAGGATAAGAATTAGTTGACATATAGGTCCATCAAATAGTTTCTTAATCTGATCTCTTGAATCCGGGTTGGAATCGCAGTAGAAAGACCACAACTCATCCCACAGCTCCTTGGAAAACTCGGACAACAACCGATCCAAGACTCGATCAATGTTGATGCGGACCTTTTGCTCTGGAAGGTAATAATGAGTGAGAAGCTCATTGTTCAGACCATCCGAGAGGGCTGTGGCGAAGGCGGAGACGACTGCGCCTCCGATGAGAGGCGGCACGAGGACCTCGGCATTGTTGGGCGACTGAGCTGTTCGAGGACGTCTGCTCGGTAGAGGAGGCTTGATGTTTATAAGTGAGGCATTCGCAATGTCGTCGACAGCTTGGTGCTCATGTGTGGTGGAGGACAGGGGCGGGTTCGGAGGGGGCATGTCTAGTCATTGCGGTAGAGTTGTACAAGTGAAACGAAGGGATCGAGACGAAGTGGTCTCACAGTGAGATCATGTTGAAAAGTCCATTTTCCAGCCAAGAAGTAATAAGAGGGATAAACTCATAGAAAGTAGAGGAACTCCCCGAAAAGAGAAACAAGAGTTTATTTGCTTGCTTGCTCTGACAATGAGAGAAAAATGCGGTCGGGTGTGCGTCGTCAAGCATTGCGTGGCCCGCTGACAAACGGGGGGTAATTCAATTAGTCGGGTTCTCTCTGCTACAAGAGATGACGCCACCCAAAGATGAAGAAGAGATTGACGCCGAAAGGTAATACGAGAGAGATTGATAATGAAAAGAGAGCTTCTCAACTCTATTGCCCTTGACGATCAAACATCAAGACGCTGCTGATGCGGCCTCGTTGAGGATTCCTCACTGTGGCTGACGTCCTCACCCTTCGTGTAAGTGCCTCGCGTCTTTTTTTTTTTGTGGTGGAGATGGGGATGCCGGATATGAAGGCCGCGTAATGAGGACGCCATGGGGCGATAAATCACACCCCGTCTCCTTTCCCCCTCACGAAACGGGGATCTTTTGCTAGTAAAGATGGGAACCCCCGGTTCTTCGATCTTGTTTGGGTCTGTCGTAGTAGGGCGGTTGAGGGTTTTCGTAAAGGAGAGAGACGCATGCCAAGATATGCCCCTGTGAATTTGAGATGAAGGGTGACAGAAAAATAGACACAGTATGGAGAAGATACTTACGTGGAATTGGACGTCTTTATTTTGTCAGTGTCACCAAGGGGTACTCCCTCCTTGTTCCAAAACTCTCTCCAGCCTCTGTCTCAGTGACCACGTAATTGCAGTCTCAACTAACGACTCGACACCTCCAAAGGAGCAGATCGCAATTACCGTCTGTAGTCGTATTAAGGATGACTTTTTAAAACCACTAGACCCTTTCACTCACACACCTCCAACTGACTACCCTTGAAATGACGACTTTGAACATTTTTCGCATCGGATTGTGGATGAACGAGCCATTCAGAGAGGAGAGCGACTCGGCTTTGCACTGCCTCACCGAGAAGCTTGGGTCTGAAGCTTAACCTCATGCATGAATGGCTTTCATCTTCCCTGCATTTTTTTTCAACGTTTATTAATGGGTCCTTTACTCGGCCGAGAGAATGTATACATTAAGGACGTGCAGGAGAGGACTCTCTTATCTTGCATGGTTCAAGGGCTATGTGTACCTTTCTTTGCTCCTCAGTACGCTCACACTTTAGCAACCCCTTTTAAAGAGATGAAATCATTATTGTATTACCACATCGTCCATTTCCATGTCCGTTGCGTGGATTCTCTAAGAGTACATAAATGAAAGAAGCACAATTAATTAATTAACCCAGTAGCCACCCAACGCAATGAGAGCGCCACCATGCCTAACGCCGCCGTAAATCATTCATTGTCATCAACGCTTTTAAACGTGTCGTCGCATTTAAGCAATAGGAGCACAAGCAAATGGACCCTGCACCTCGCCATTTCTGAATTTCCTTATCTGAACCCGAGTTAGTAAAAGTCCGAGATTAAGAAGATGGTGATTGAACTTACCACATCGTCGACGCTGGCATATGTTCCGCCAACCAAGATGATGATTCCAATGATAAAGATCATTCCGTTGAGTAGACTCAAAACGATATTCTCCTTGGAATGCCACGAACCCTTCTTGATCAAGAGGAACCACATCATGGCAGGGAAATAAAAGGTAAATCCTGAAATAAACAGGGAGGAGGAGATGGAGAGCAAGTTGTTGAAGAAGGGAATGGCCTCGGCGATGATCCAAGCGAAAAAGGTGATGAAAATTATCATGAGCAGCCAAGTCGCCCAACCCTTTGGCGTATTGATGTATCGGATAATGGAATTCTTAAAGATTCGCCCGTGGAGATATCGACCAACAACGATCGTGTTGATCGATCCCGAGATGAAAATGACGGGTAGGGCAATGCCAAAGGTGACCTTGCTGATGAGCTCGCCGGCTGAGAGGAGGGCCGGGGACTTTACAGAGGGTCCAACAAAGGCGTAGATGAGACTTCCGGTGAGGGTGTAGATGGTGATTTCGAGGAGGCCGAGGGACCAGATTGATTTGACGAAATCCTTTGGCGTATGCATCTCGTCCATGAAGGAGAATTGGCAAATTGCGAAGCAATAAGCAAAGACGATGTTGCTAATGGCGATAAATGCTTCGGTAAAGCCAAGATCCTCTTTGGGCCAAGCTGACCAAGGCACGCTCGAGAGTCCACCATTGTCTCGAGCCTTGATGCCAGTTGCGATGATGGTTGTTCCAACAGCCGCAATGATGGAGGCAAAGTCGATGTAGCCAAGGATAGCAACCTCGGCGAAGCTAGGCGGAATGGCAACCAGCAAGAGAAGAATGGCCGAGACGAGGCCAAAGACAAGAGAACAAGCTCCGTCATCGGTTAGCTTGAGGAAGGCGATCGTTCCTGTTAGGCAGTGCGAGCCAACGAGGAAGATGAGTTGAAGAGAGAACATGACGCTGATCAACTCGTAGCCAAATCTACCGTGTCCGAAGCGTTCCATAAGCAATTGACCTGCGTCTGCGTAGTGGGAGACGTGGGGAAATGCTAGTTTGACTTGTCCAACAACGTAGGACGTGTAAATGGCGATGAGACCAATGCCGATACAGAGGATGACACCAGCGACCATGCCGAGTGTTGCAAAAGCTGCTGGGAGACTCAGGCAGCCTAGAGCGACGGCCTCGACGATGAGGACGACGGTCAACCTCTTCCAACCTAGACGGTGGAAGTGAGCTGCGCCTTCTGCTGCCTTTTGCTGCTCAATGTCGGCAGCTGTGACGAGCCTCGTCGTGTCCTGAGACGTCTGGCGGGATGTTGATGATGTATTATTGTAAGTCATTGTTTGATGAGATGTATTGAATGTTGTTTGGTGTGATGCAATTGAGTTTGCTCATTACTTGGAACTACATTCTCTTATATAGGCACTTTTTTATTACGAGGGCACAGCAAAAAATACAAGTCAGTCAGTAACTTGACCTCGCTCTCGGGCTCGGTATACAAGCGGCCGAATCCGGGCAAAGAGAAACCGCGTCACGAACATTGTCAGGCGGGAATAATAGCACGCAAGTACAAGTCCGCCGGCGTTCCATCGTGAGCGAGGTTCTATTCCTGACGAGGTTCCCATGATGGTGGTCGAGATCTGTACAGGGGTTGCAGAGTACAAAATGGGTGATCTGGCGGGTCGTCTTGTCCGAGGGATCAGGCCATGGTCAGAGACAGCGGGAGAGGCGCTGTTAGAGGAACTCGGCATGTCCCGAGGACAGGAAAAAAAATACGGTCTTGGCAGGATGTGAGTAGCAGATTGGTCAGAGTGCCAAGGTTAGCCAAGAAGGGTGCTCGAGAAGGGCCGGAGACGACGGCATAGCTTGTACTCACATGACGGCTTGCTCATGTTGTTTACAGTCAGAGATTCCCAGAGATTCGATCGGGAATCAAGCTTAAAAACGAAGATGGGATAAATATGGACCGAGCTTCTGATGCGATGCACCGCCCCTGCCCGCCTGCTGATCAAGTCACACCATTGCCCATGGGGTCGCTATGATGCTGAGTCTTGCTATCGGGGAGTTTTTGTTCTCCGCGGCATGGTCGTGAGTCAGTGGATGCGCGTATTCGCCTAGAGTTTACAGATAGAGAGGCTTCCCCGGAGGGTTTTGTTGTAAACTGATTGTTGATGCTGGGTGTTGATGTGATGCAGGGTAAACTGGGTCTTGAAGCGAGCGAGGTGGAGTTGAGGATTATGGGGATGGTTTTTGCTGCATGTGAAGATTGTCAATTAATTAGTAATGAAAATGGAGAGAAGTGATCATCTCGTTTCTCTCTGAATAAATGTGATTTAGAGATCCTGAAGGGACTGGTGGTTTGCATATATTTGAGTGGGCTCTGAAATGTGAGATGCATGATGCTTACGCAAGATTGTCTTGGATTTCACGAGTGGCGACGCGAATTGAGTTTCACTTATTTCAATTGTAAAAGCTAGGAATTTTTAAATAATGAGAATCAGTTGGGTCATCCACTGGGTTACATGTCATGTTCCTTGGATGAGGGAAATCTGTGGTTCACTGGGTGGTGAGGGAGGCAGCCCATCAGGCCAGACGTTTTTGCCCACTTTACTCGGATATTGCAGAGAGGGAAACTAGAGAATAATAATAATATGAGTTCAATTGGATGCGAGAGTGCATGATAAAATTATCTAGGCTTCTAGGAGGGGGGGCCCAATCAATGCCAGCGGTGACGGACAACTCCCCCTTCTTTCGCGACATGACCATCACATCGCCATCACAACTCAGGACCCAATCTTATTCCCCATTGTAAAAGCACGGTACATAGTTTCTCGCATCCGTGTCTGAGCTTATTTAGATCTTGTTGGTCGTAGTCTTTGTGACATGTCCAACCCCCCACAATCCCTCAAATCCCCAGTCTTTGAAGGGGGTGAAGCGAATTTCTCGCATGGTCCACCCATGCAGAACTACGTCAGTATTTTAGCTTTCAGCTACCTTGGTGTTTTGACAAGCAGCACACTCACTCGGCGGATTTCCGTATCAGAGCTTACCGACCTAATCTAGCTGCATCAAGGATACCGAAATGGACCACCCACCCCCTCAAAGTATATGTCTCAGCACAGCCCCGGGATCCAAGGTTAGGCAGGAACATGGCTTGGCGGTAACTAGGCTTGTCTCGCCAAGAGCTTATCTCTGAGCAGAGATACTTGGCGCCTTGATATAAAGAACTTCCTCCCCTTGACAACCTCCAACGCTGCACCAACAACATGGAGAAAATCCACTGTTATGAGCGATTTATTTTTTTCTCTCTCTCGTAAAGCGCCCGCTACGAGACAAGTCATTTATGAGCGGTAAATGAAATCGGATATTGGAGGCGCAGCGTGTCCTTGTTTTTTCTTGCCCTAATAGGGGTTGGCTTTGTTTGTTGTTGTGAATGTGAAGGCGGTGATGATCAACGGCGGCCCCCTGATGCCTCTTTTCTCACACCAATATGTGAGTGAGGTATGAGGAAATTTCCCCTCTTCTTACGAGGGCTGTGCAGAGGAGAGGGGATGGACGAGTTGGGAATAGTTACTCTAGTTAATAAATGAGTATAAAGAGGTCATTGATTGAGCTGGTCTGTTGGAATTTTCACTCAGCTTCTCCTACTCTCGCCCTCTGCTCTATTTTACCATACTCTATTCTCGCTACTCTATCCTTTCATCATGGCCGATCCCGACATCAAGCATCCTCACCCGGAGCGCATCCACTGGGTTGACGATGAAGAAGCGGCAACCAAGGCCAGACCGCCTGTCAACCGCGGTCTCTCGACTGAATCCATGGGAATTCACTCCATTAGGTCCAGACGCGGCTCGGTTGACGCCTCTGCTGTGCTTCCCATTCAATATCGTGCAGTGTAAGAGGTGCTTGACTGGATCGTGATGAGTGTTTGCTGAGAAGTTTCAAGGTCTATGGACATTGAAGACTATAACCAGAAGAATAGTCTTGCCAAGACGAAGAATGAAGCTGCAGCAGGTATGGAATCTTACCATAAACTTGTATCGTGACTTTTGTTGTCTGACTTGTTGTTGTTGCTCCTAGATCTTGCCAAACTCGAGTGGCACATCAACAACATCGACGAAGTCATCCGACGTCTCGGTTCCTCCCTCATCGAAGGTCTTTCCCCTGAACAAGTCGAACGACGCATCGGTCGCTATGGAAAAAACGCCCCTTCTCCCGCCCCGACGCACAATACCAAGAAGATAGTCGGCTACTTTTTCAAGGGGTTCGGTACGGTCCTCTTTGTGGCCGCCATCTTGGTCTTCATCGCGTGGCGACCCCTGGGAAAGCCACCGGCTCCTGCGAACCTTGCACTGGCTATTGTCCTGCTTGCTGTTTTCTTCATACAGGCTGTATTCAATATGTGGCAGGATTGGTCTTCGTCGCGTGTCATGAACTCGATCAAGAACTTGCTCCCTGAACACTGCCTGGTAATACGCGACGGGCAGCAGGTCACCGTCTTTGCAGACCAGCTTGTGCCAGGGGATATCCTGTTAATCAAGGCTGGAAACAAACTCCCTGCCGATGTCCGGTTTATCAAGGTCTCTTCTGATCTCAAGGTTGACCGGTCCATTCTTACAGGTAGGTAACCTCTTCTAACCCCTCAAACGAGCACTCACCAACATCTCAGGCGAATCTGTTCCTATCCACGGCACGGTGAACTCTACAGACGACAACTACCTCGAGACCAAGAACATTGGACTTCAAGGCACACACTGCATCTCGGGAACCTGCACTGGTCTTGTCGTAGCGACTGGAGACAACACTGTGTTTGGCAGGATCGCAAAGCTCACCAACGAGCCAAAGAAGGGTTTGACCACACTAGAGCGTGAAGTTCTCAACTTTGTCTTGATCATTTGTTCCGTTATGGCTCTCATGATTATCCTCGTCGTTGTTCTTTGGTATGTGCACTGAAACGAGATGCTTGCTATTGTTGCTGACTAGTTCCTAGGGCTACATGGCTACGCAAGGAGTATCCTGACTGGATCAGCGTCCCTAACCTCATCATCTCGTGCGTGTCTGTGGCTGTGGCGTTTATTCCCGAAGGACTTCCTGTTGCTCTCACGGCTAGTATGACCATCAGTGCCAACATGATGCGCAAGAACAAGATCCTTTGCAAGTCACTAAAGACAGTGGAAACACTTGGCTCAGTCTCCGTCATTTGCTCTGACAAGACTGGTACCTTGACACAGGTTCGTTCACAATTGACTCTTCAAGTTCAGAACAATCACTGATGTATTAAAGAACAAAATGATTGTTACAGAGTGCGCCATTGGCGACAAGCGCATGCTCGCAAATCAGGCAAGAGACGTCATGGTCCTAAACCAGCACACAAGCCCCAAGAACAACTCCATCAACCAGCTCCGCGCCGTTGCCGGACTGTGCAACGCGGGCTCTTTTGACGCAGCCACTATGAGACTCCCTCTTCACGAGCGTGTCATCCACGGTGACGCCACGGACCAGGCCATCCTCCGATTCTCAGAGGGTCTTGGAGAGGTGGCTGAGCTTCGACGGTGCTGGAAGGTCAAGTATGAACTTGCGTTTAATAGCAAGAACAAGTACATGATCAAGGCGTTCTGTCTGACACATCCTGATGGTCTTTCGCTTGCGTTGCCATCGGATATTGGTTCCATATTTGCACCGGGCGATGTGTAAGTGACACTGGCCATGATTTGACCGTCTTTGCTGATGAAACTAGGCTTTTGACGATCAAGGGTGCGCCCGAGATCCTTCTGGACCGTGTTAGCTCATACGTCAATCCTTCGGGCGTTTGTGTTCACCTGGACGATGAAAAGCGCAAGAGCATTGAGATGATCAAAGATGACTGGGCGTCTCAGGGCCGGCGAGTACTGTTGCTCGCTCGCAAGTCCATCTCCAGCTCTGTCTTTCCGCCAAACATGTCAGAAACGGCTCTCGAGTCTGAGATGTACAACCAGGCTCTGACTGGTTTGACTCTTGTTGGACTGGTCGGTATTGTCGACCCTCCGCGCCCTGAAATCCCGGATGTAGTTGACACGCTCCGCACTGCTGGCATTCGAATCTTCATGGCAAGTTGTTGGCATCAAATGAAAGCTATCTTAGCTAACAAAAGACAGGTTACAGGTGACTTTGCATTGACTGCTCGGGCTATCGCGGAAGAGTGTGGTATCATCACTAGTCAAAACGTAGACACCGTGGAGGCTTTGCACCGCTCAGTGACTATCGACCCGTCTATCCATGCTCTAGAGCTTGACTTTGGAGCCGATGGACCTCGAGACGCCATTGTCCTCAGCGGCCCCGAACTCATCACCCTCAACGAGGGCCAGTGGGATCAGTTGGCAGAGTATCGTGAGATTGTCTTTGCTCGAACGACACCCGAGCACAAACTTCGCATCGTGCGCGAGTTTCAAGCTCGGAACCAGATTGTCGGCATGACAGGCGACGGTGTGAACGATGCTCCGTCTCTGCGCGCCGCTGATGTTGGTATTGCCTTGGGTTCAGGCAGTGACATTGCAATTGAGGCGGCTGACATGGTACTGTTGGACACATTCGCGAGTGTTGTTGAAGCGCTGCGATATGGTCGAATGATGTTTGACAACCTCAAGAAGACTGTGGCGTATCTACTACCCGCAGGCAGCTTCAGCGAGTTCTGGCCAGTCATGACCAATGTCGCCTTTGGAATTCCTCAAATCCTGAGCAGCTTCCTCATGATTATCATCTGGTAAGTCCAATGTTGACCATGAACTGCATGAGCTAACATGCCTAGCCTCTTCACCGACGCGGTCGCTGCCATCGCCCTCGCCTATGAGGCTCCGGAGGCCGACGTGCTCCTGCGGAAACCGAGGGTGCCGGGCAAGAACCGCCTCGTTGATTGGCAGCTCATCCTGCAGGCGTACGGAATCGTTGGCTTCATGGAGACGGCGGCGTCGTTTGCCATGTCGTACTGGTACTTGCAGCGCAAGGGCATTCCTTTCTCGGACATTTGGTTCTCGTTCGGAAATCTGCCTGACACGATAGATCCCGACTACTACCAGGCGAGGCTGAACGAGGCGAGCTCCATCTACTTTGTGAACCTGGTCGTCATGTAAGTCACACCGCCGAGATCGGGGCTGCCCAGACTGGGCGCAGCTGCAATTGGAGCCACAAACATTTTCTGACACATTGCAGGCAATGGTTCAATCTCTTGGCCGTGCGGACCCGGCGTCTATCCATCTTCCAGCATCCTCCCCTGTTCAACAAGAACACCCAGAACTGGTATCTGTTCCCGGCCATGCTATTTGCTCTCGTCATGGCATTCTTTTGGCTGTACCCAAAGGAGTTTCAGAACGTCTTGGATACGGCCGAGGTTCCTGTCGAACATTGGTTCCTGCCCATGGCGTTTGGTATAGGTCTCATTCTTGTTGATGAAGCGAGAAAGTATTGCGTGAGAACCTACCCAAAGGGCATATTGGCTCGGATGGCTTGGTAGGCTGGGTATTAGTGGACGATGGGAGTGTATTCGGATTCGATAGGCTTCGATATGCCTCGGAGTAACAGTACATTAACAAATTGAAAATGTCGTTGCCTTTTTCTCCATGATACATGATTCTGAGCGTAACATGATGTCGGCGGGAACATGATTCTGAGCTGAACATGATGTCGATGAGAACATGATGCTGATGAGGCCAAACGTTAAAACCCCTCCTCCTGCGGCATTGATTCCACCCCTGAGGCGCATTGGCGTTTTACACTGATTATACGATCGAAAGCGAAATGGGCGTCATCGAGGTCGTCACGGAAACGGCGGTGGAACTTTGTAGATGGAAAAAGATTCACAAAAAGGGCGAGAGGCGAAAAGATGGGACGGAGACGTCGGTGGAGGTGTTCACGGAGTTGAATCGGCGCATCATGTTGATCGCACGGGGCACGGCGAGCGAGATGGCGAGGGCACTAAAACTAACTCGTACTATTCTAGGAAGAGGTCGGATGGGGGCGAATGGATCGCAGTTCGAGGCCCTACATGATTTGAGGCACAGAAACCTCGTCAGTTCCGCTGCCCAATGTCTTGACACATACCGTTCTTGGCCAGGTGGTCATGTTTTTTGCTGTCGAGTCCTGGTTTGGCGGTTATTCCCCTTGTCGCTGGCGTGGCTGATTATTTGCCATCGGAATCCGTGCTTGAAAGTCGGTGTCGAGAAAAGGTGAGCTGAGCTTTGATTTCCTGACCTTGGAATCCTGGAATGGGAAGATGTCATGGGGGGGTCGTATCACGTGGGACCTGTTCATGGGGTTGAAAGGAGTCATTGCGTTCTGGATGGTCTCTGCGACGGAATTTGTGAGAATGCAACGGAAAATGGCCATGGCCTGCGTTAAATGAAAGGCGTCCTCATGATCAATGGTTTAAACAAATCACCCATTTTCGGCGTCTAATCGCTTGTTCTTAGCTGCCGTCGGCGCTCGCCTGCCGGTGCCGGACGTGGTTTGAAAGGTGGCATGCTCCTGCCTGGAGCCAGGATCGATAAGAGGGATCCATCCGAGGTCTCCACCCGAGGTCGCCTGTTCCCGGCCCCACTATCGGATGTTGACGTTGGTGATGTGTAAGACAAGGGGGAAACAAAGATGGTGAAGATGATAGCGAGAAGCTATACTATGTTATTCTGATGGAAAGAGGAGATGAAATCGAGGTTCCATTGTGAGGTTTGGAAATGAAAGTATGGTAGTATGGACTAGTGATGCCAGAGGGTGAGGGGTTGGCCGGAGGCCCAGAGATGCAGAACCGCCCTCTTTATGTGGGAATTGCCTCCTTGCATTTAGCCCAGCAATGGCAACCACAGGCATGAAACCAGGTACAGAAACAGCATCATATGTGCTCAGGTACAAGGAGCACCGTCACGAGGGACATGGCACGCGGGGGTCTGTCATGGGGAGACGCACGTATCGGACGCCAGCACGGCAGTCAACCTGGAACGAACAGCATGATGCTGGTACGATGAGCAGAGTCGACGACGATCGAGAGCAGACGTCTCGGGGCAAGGGGGTCCTTGAAACTAACTTCAGAGTCGGCTGTCAAGCTACGAAAGCTTAGGACCGAATTGGCACCCATCTCGATACCACGGTTGCAGAAGGGCGTTTCGGCAGAGCGAACCAGGCGGCGGGATGTTTGTCGACTCGGCGCATATCAGCGCGAGCTAGGAGCATCATTGCCCACCAATCGCCCGACCAACTTCCCCTCAATTCCATCACAAGGTTTCACGCGGCGCCCCGGGGAGGAGGAGAGCGAGGCATGATTGTCTTGAAGCTGTCCTTGTCTGGCCTCGGCGTGGGACATGCCATCAGGTGAGCTGCGCCAGAGAGCGCCAAAGCACGCACCCGCAGGCCGAAGGCTCCGGGGGACACGAGGGAGAGGGGCACAAACTGGCGATCGCTCGTCATAGGCCGTCCTTGGACGTGCCAATGTTGGCAGGCTTGTCGCTTGCTCTGATCGGCCACACCACCAAGAGACTGAAGTAACCCCTCCCAGATCTGCATTCAGTCATTGCATTGAGCATTTTCTCGCTTTCAAGCTCACCTGTTTTCTCTCCCTGACCGCTCGCAATTCAGACCACAGCGCGGGCTTCCGAGCCCGTCGATTGCATCACTTGATTGCCGGGCTCCTCCACAGTCCACACACGCCACCAGAACCCACAGCATCCGATCCCGGTGGGTCTGCGACAAGCTTTCCCCGGATTTACGCCCCCCCACGCTAACCCGAGATGGGCAGCAAGCGGGTACCAGACCGGTACGCAGAGCGGGTTCGGCTTGCACGGTGCGTTTTGCGTCACGCCAACGCTAGTCCCATTGCGGCTCCAGGTCTGGTCTGCTGAGCGCCGGAGTCAGGGGCGTCACGCCTTCCGTCAGGCCAAAGTCACGCGATCGTCCCTCTTACGCTCTCCCGCCCGCCGCCTGCAATCAATGCCCACGGCCGAACGTGGCAGGGGTGGATGCGAGATATCCACAATCCAATGGATACGTGAGAGGTGAGATCACTGATTAGGGTCGGAAGGCGGCGCAGGCGCAGGGCAACGCAACCGCGCAAGCTTCCAGCACCTTGCTCGCACCTTGCACCTTCCCCTAGGTCGCGCCTTCCGGGTGTGGGCAGTTACCCCGCCCAGTCTGACGACAGCTCACTGGTAGCAATTGAATGGTGAGGTCCTGGGGCTGGATGGATGACTGAGGTTCCAAGGATGAAAGCGTGATTCGGAGATAGACGACGCCGGACGGCAGGTGCGCCTGTGGTTGCAATGAATAACAACCCCCTTCCCCCTCGCTTTGTCCTTCCATCCCTCTCTCTCTCCTCATCACACCTTCAGATCCCAAACAACAAATCAACCTCATTCTTCACCTGCCATCACCTGCTTTTGACGTAAAGGTTCGTGGTCATTGTCCCTTTTTATTCTCGGTCCTTCCTCTTGAGGACATCATCTCCTAGAAATCTCCTGTTCCATCGTCAACCCAGGCATCTCGCTAACACGTCTACCCCTCACTACAGCAGGCCAAGCTATCATCAAGTCGATCTCACAGATCAATCACATACAGAACCAACAACCATCATGTCGGAACCTCTCACCAAGGTTGACTCGGCCGTCCAAGGCTTGTCAAGCTCACCAAAGGAGGAGAACCTTGTCAAGAAGGCTGGCCGACGACAAAGCTCCATCTCACCTGATGTGATGAACATCACCGACCTCGGTAAGCTCCAGAAGCCTCAATACCCCTCGCATAGCTCCGACCGATGTCGGACTTGATGCCAATAGCTCTCTCATACTAACATGTTTACTCCAGAGGCTCAAGGCATTGAGCTTCAGCTTGCTCCCGAGACCCAGAAGACTGGATGGTAAGTGCACCTCAACACTACCCCGCACTTCCATCTCGACCCTGAGATGGCATGTCATGAATCGTGGCTGACTTGTTCCACTTACAGGAAGATCAACACAAGTCCCAACACTGTTGAGGACCCCGCACTCCTCAAGCTGCCTCTATCAAAACCTCTCATCAAGAAGATCGACCTTCACTTCCCCCTAGGGAAGGAAGTAACAGCCCGAAACCTCAAGGGTGTAACAATCAAGGATGCCCTAGATGCCATCCACAAGGCATACAAGAAGCGAGTAAGTGTTGACCGTGCATAGCCACTTGGCCAAGACTGGTGCTGACACCGACCTCCCAGGCTGATGATGAACTCGACCTTCCCTACCTCGCTGGCTTCGAGTGGGACAAGGAGGAGTCATGGACCCGACTTGTTGTGCACCTTCAGGCACAGCCCTCAACCACAGGCGGCCACTCTGGCGGCGGCAAGAAGAAGAAGAACAAGAAGAACGAGGAATAAGTGACTTGACGCCACCCTGATATCTGTTCCAATAGTTCCCTTCATTCTTGTTGTTCGTTTCGCTGGGTTCTTTGCGAGTCGGCGCTCGGGATATTGCGATTAGATATTCTGGCCGGGTCATAATCTGTGTGACGCTGGGAGCGTTGCCTGGTGTACTCCACTACCGTTCTGTTCATCGCTGGTCGATAGATCGGCGCTGCAAGGTTTCATGACGACATGAGCCTTTTACCTAATTGAGAATTCCTCTCGGCATATTGTGTCTTCTACTTTCGTGAATGTGAATGTTGAAGTTGGTGTGGAAGTTGAAATTAGCATACTTGTGTCCACAATGCCAGAACCCTGCCAGAGTTCGGTTCTCTTGGGCCCCACCAACGCTTGTGGTTGTCAGCTCAACGCCAATTGTCTTTATCTTATCGTGATCATGTTGACTTGGTGGATGTATGGATACCCTGGAGACTGGAGTTGGAGAAGCGGCATAGAGTTAATCAGCATCGATTCCGATTCCGTGAACCCCGCGATTCCGCCATCTGGGGAAACAACCCACACAAGCTCCGTTGTTGCATTGGATTGTTCCGACGGCATGCGACGGGAGAGAGAGGAGATGGAGTTCTATCAAAAACTCTACCGAAATGGCAGGCCATCTGTTAGTGCCGTTAGCGGAATCGAGGCGCGCTGACCCACGGCTAACATCGGGCCGGCCTTGGTCATCCTCTGAAGCTGTAACGCGGAACTGTCGTTGGACGGCTTACACAACGGCTGGACGTCATGCTCGAAGAAGCTCAAAGCCGCGGGCGCGCAGTTAAAAAGATGGTGTGCGGACGTCTCGGGAGCTGATCTCTAGGCTCGCCATCACAAAGTCGACGAACAGATCAAGCTCTAGCACAATGCCTGTCACAAAGTTCGAGACGAAGGAGAAGTATAGGTATCAGAATGGCTTCAATTGCTACCTAGAGTGAGTATCACATGCTGTTTCTGGCATTGCCGCGCTGACTTGTTGGGTAGGTCGGAAGCTGTCGAGGGTGCCCTCCCGGTTGGACACAATTCACCTCAGAAGGTGCCGTACGGACTCTACGCCGAGAAGCTATCCGGAACTGCCTTTACGGCGCCGAGAAACGAGAACAAGCAGACATGGCTGTACCGTGTCCTGCCGTCCTGTGCGCATCCTCCGTACCAATATGACGCCGAGACGAAGAATGGTTCCAACAAGACTCTCGACGGTGCTGAGGGCAAGCTTCATTACATCCCGAATCAGCTGCGCTGGGACCCCTTCGATCACGACCAAGCCAAACATTTGGACTTTACCACTGGTCTTAGGTTGGTTGCTGGAGCTGGAGATCCTACTTTGAAGGAGGGACTCGGCATGTACATCTATGCTGCGGGCAAGAGTATGGATGAGAAGACTGCTTTTTACTCTGCCGACGGTGATCTCCTCATTGTCGCGCAGGAGGGAGTTTTGGATATCCGAACCGAGTTTGGATGGCTCCTGGTCCGACCTATGGAGATTGCTGTTATTCCCCGAGGTGTCAAGTATCAGGTTCATCTCCCATCTGGTCCTGCTCGTGGTTATGCTCTTGAGCTGTACCAGGGTCACTTTAACCTCCCTGAGCTTGGCCCAATTGGTTCCAATGGTCTTGCGAATGCTAGGGACTTTCAATCGCCCGTCGCTTGCTTCAGCGAGGACTTTGGAGCCACTGCTTCTGAGGGTCCTAACTCATACACCGTTGTGGTCAAGTTTAACAATACGCTCTTTAAGACGGTGCAGCCTCATACGCCATTTGACGTTGTCGCCTGGCATGGCAACTACTACCCCTTCAAGTACGACCTTGGCCGATTCAATACTATCGGTACTATCTCGTTCGACCACCCCGATCCATCCATCTTCACCGTCCTCACAGCGCCGACCAACTCACCCGGAACGGCAGTGGCCGACTTTGTCATCTTCCCTCCTCGATGGCTTGTAGGTGAAGACACCTTTCGCCCTCCTTGGTACCACCGCAACACTATGAGTGAATTCATGGGCTTGATCTGCGGTGGCTACGACGCAAAGCGCGGAGGCTCGGGTGGTTTCGTGCCCGGCGGCGCGAGTCTGCACAACGTCATGAGCGGACACGGACCGGACGCGGAGAGCGGCGAAGCGGCCCGCAACGCCGAATTGAAGCCTGCCAAGGTTGGTGAGGGGAGCTGCGCGTTCATGTTTGAGAGCTGTCTGATGGTGGGTGTGACGGAGTGGGGTTTGAGGACGTGTCAGAAGGTGCAGGAGGGATATAATGAGGAGAGCTGGGGAGGAGTCAAGACGCATTGGAAGTTGCCAGAGGGGTTGAAGGTGAAGTCGCATACTGTTTAGGGGCTGAAAATTGGTGAGATTGAGTGATACCTTGGTGGTACATAGCCTGGTTATTGAATGTTCGTTATGGATGAATGAAGCTTGTCTTTTGTGGAATATTGTCTATATTCACCTCAAGATTCTTTGCTCTATGTCTTGTGTCGATTTATTGCCCACCCGTCCGCATAAATAAGTTGGACGGCAAATCACGATCCTTGAATTCAGGATCAACGTGATAAACCATCTCATCTCCCTCAGGCTGGAATCCCATCTTGATATATGACTTGCGCCCCATGCTCGACGCCTCAGTTATAGCCTCCAATCCACCCCGTCGCTTGGCCTCATCAAGACCCCATTGCACCAACCGCTGAGCGATACCCTTCCTCTGATGAGCTGGGTCGACGACACAGAGGTCAAACACCATGACTGCAGGCGGAGAAGCAGTTGCCTTTTCCTTGATGACCTCGATTCGGCGTCCGTGGAGTGAGCGGTCTAGTTGAACCAGGTAGCGCTGCTCAGCTTTGTTTCCCGGGTAAAGAGTCTCCAGATCCATGACCTTGCTAAAGTCCTCAGGTTGAGGATCGCCGTAGCCTTCAACAACTGAACACTGCTGCCAAATAGCGAAACCAGCAATAACACGGCGACCTTCGGAATCGGGAAGAGTAGCCTTGAGGAAAACGGTGTTGAGGTCTCCGTCACGGTTTCGCGTGGTCGAAGACCAGCGGTCAACGAGGCGTTTAATACCAGCTGCTTCGCCAGCGGGAGTATCCCACCCTGGGTTCATGGCGATCCAGATGCCATCGCGAGTCTGGCGGCCGAAAGCAGCGGCGATGCAGGCAAAGGCTTCGGTGAAGTCCTCGGGGTTTGTGACGGGTTCGACTTGAATATCTGCCATGGTTGTAGAAATTTTATGTGCATTAAGAGAGGGATTTGAAGCTCGTGGACTCGCTTTCTTGGCTACCTACTTTGGAATTAGGTATTATACCTGGTTCCACTTCGTGTAAGGTGGGTTATCACCTATTCTCAGTGAGTAGTAATAACCGAGCATGAACTGACTTGATCTATGAGAAAGATAATACCACTTTGTATTTAATTCTGTTAAACATCTATATATTAAGAGAATGTTACGCTCATTATTGAGACTTCTCTTGAAATACGTCGCGTGGGCATGTATTGATATTTCAGGCTCATCATGATAACACGTGACGGGACGGCACTGGCTGTTCTCCGGTTAAGCATCGTCTATTTGCGACTAAGAACCCCTCAGGCAGATTTCCATTGCTGCACCACAGCCCATTAGTCGCCCTGCCGTTGGTTAAGCCAATATGTTTTCACTCGAGGATGCAAAAAGAACACTTTCTGAGGATGGATACGTTGAATGGAAAGACAGTCATGTCGGAGAAATCGTTTCACAGCTAGAGGAAAGGCACTTTGCTTACATGTCTCGATGGGGCCTTGACTACTGCAACGATCATGTCTTCAATGATACGGTACGTGATCTGCTCGCCTTTTCCTTTCCCCTTTGGGCTCCTTCTAATGTGCATTAGCGCTGTAAAGAGATAATAGGGAATGCTCTAGGCCCATGCTTTCTCGGGCACTGGCTGAGATATGGCGCATTTCCCGACAGTATTGAATGCTATTGGAATGGTGGGAGCGACGCCGGTCTACAGGTTCTTGCTGTTCAGCACCTCTGCAAAGGGTCAAAAGTCGAGTTTTTCCCAGACTCACACCTGCACAATCTACCCACAAGGAACGGCATACGTCGCTTGCATGAAACAAGTCGAGATGATCTCATACGATCAGGCTGCCGCTCGGTCGTGGAGGACTACCCAGATGGAGGCCTGTGAGTGCCTCTCCGTGTCAGCACTGCAGTTGCTAATTCAGTCTAGGATTATTCGAGATGCTCGTCTCTTCGCCGCGATCAAGGAGGGATACGCAATCACTTGGTTATTCGGGAAAGGCGATGCTATTTCCAGCTGGCCCAAAATTGCCTTGCCAAACATACCGGATTTGATACGTAGGATTGTTCAAATGGAAACCTCAGATATCAGGATCAACTTCGAGATTGCGCATCCAACTCCAAGTAACGCTGCGTAGTTCATCGCTCACGATTGCGGTTCCCAACCTCCCAGTTCCAACAGCCACTGCGGGCTAATCTGTTTCATTGGAATGGGGTGTTCCTTCACGAGCTGAGGGCTGAGGATGTCGTCGATCAACGATGGTTGTTCGTTGTTGAAACCATGCATGTACATAGGCGTTTCGTTTGTCACGCAGGGAATAAAAGGCATTACCGTAGGCCCAGGAGGTGCATCTTGACGGATGTCAGCACAGTCACAGTTTTGGGAGAATGGGCAAATTACCATGCACTGCTTGAGAGTCGTTCTGCAATGGATGGGCTCCCATGATTCTTTTGGGTCCATGTATCGGCTGGCCCAAGCCGGCCGCATCCTGTTTTCTCTTCATATCTCCGGCCTCCAGGGTTGTTTGCATTGAATGAACCTTGAGTTTTGCCGTCCTGAATTCTTTGGCCGATTTCTCCTTCAGCCTTTCACACATGGCATTCATGTACCCCACCTTGATGTTATCACGTTCATCGCTATGCTGTTTCGCATGTCTCACGAACTCGCTTACCAGCAAGAAGGTCTTTTTGATGCAGAACACACACACTTCATTGCACTCTACATCTGTGCTTAAAGCGTTAGCGAGTGTCTGCATAGATAAAAGATTACTCACGGGTCTCAAAATGTCGATCTAGATGCTGTTTGGTGGAGAAGTCTTTCTCTCGTGAACACCCCTTGAAAGGACAACTTCTTAGTTTGGGATTAGGGTCATCTGTAGTATCTCTGGCATGGTCATGGCTGTTATCGTCAGCCCTCCGATGACGTCGACATCGCTGGACCTGAGCGGAGTGGTAGTCTTTCTGGGCCTAAAACGAGTCAGTCTGAAATTGGCAATTGGTAGTCTAGGTGACTCACTTGGAGATCTTGGAGGTGCTCTTCTAGAAGTTCGACGGTGGGAAAGAATGCCAGGCAAGTGCACTGATTGGTTGACATGGCGTGGATTACGTGGTTGTGAAGCCTTCATGAGTGGGAGCATGAGGGGTTCTATAGAACGTGGCCATCACTCTCGATCGGTATATCTTTAACCCGTCAAGACAGTAAAATATCTCAGGTGATTGCAATCCCCTCCTTTGATGGACACTCTTCAGCGTTACCGACATAGGAGCTCTCCCACCACAACCCTCAAGAACATCTCCTCATTTCATCTATAAGCAAAGATGGGCGACTGCGAATTCTGCGACGGTGAGGGCATTCCAGGGTCGAGGTGCCCTACCTGTGGAAAGTGAGAAGCAAGGTGGATCATGCCAGTACGGTTTGATGTGCCCTTTACTCACCATCCGTGACAGGGACCATCATCTATGAGCGTTTCGGATTGTATAAGAAGCATTGGGTAGCTGGTCTCGTTTGATATGAGAGGAGGAGCTTGGAACTAGCATTCAGTTTGGCGTTCAAGATATCCCAAACTTGATGTTTTTTTTTTCCCACAACATGTTCAATCTTTGCGCAATTTTGCAGCATTGTGAGTTGTCAACCGACGTCCACATCCCCGAGCCGTCTAAGAAGCCTACTCGGCGCAAGCATGAATCCCCCTTTCACCCTATTGAGTACATGGTCAAGAAGACGGCCAGGCAGCCCAACTATCGCCGTTTCCGCGCCCTGCACACCATCCCGTGGCTCGAGTACATCTATGGGTTCCGCATACCCTCGATCGCTCCCGCGAACAGGTATCCAGAATTTGGGCTAGGCCTTCACTGCAAATTTAACCCGCTCCGGGACTCAAACAGTGGGACACTACCCTCTAATATCTGTTACGAGTAAACTACGCGACATTGCACTGCAAATATAACTCTTGATGAGACCTTTATGGCCGATCGACTTGTAGTGGAATGCATGACCCGGGCCATACCTTAAATGTACCGACCACCTCAGAGCCCAATAACCGGAGGTTAGAGGAGATAAGGTCTCAAAATACCGCCAGTAAGGCGACTGAGGGCCTGACTGAGACTTTGATCGCCTTCTCCTTGGTTATGGAATTTAGCTTATTTATTTGGACCATCGCCAAAATGCTGGGTTGACTCCTTCACGCGTAGTCTCTTCCGCTCTTCGTTCAACTCGGCTGCAAAGGATATTCGCCACTCAGCGAGAATTGCCGCCGAGAACGCTGTGTGCGGACTATCATTTATATCAGCCGTGAGCCCGAACCGTCCTAATCAAAATAAGCAATACGTATCTCGAAAACGCGGTCTTTTGTAGTGTTCATTGAACCCGATGATATTCTATAGGGGTATTGTCTCATATTAGAATGATGCTTTCTAGATCACCTTGGTCTTTCGCAACAGCATACTTTTCAATAATCAGCCGTTTTAACCCCGCTCTATCCGTACCTTCGTTTTCATCGATTAACCAAACCCCCGTCCCAAATCCAACTCTCTGAAACCCCGGTACCTGGGCATATGATTGAATGCGATGTGCCACTGCCTTAACAATGAGAAACAACGGTCCCAAAAGGGAGCCAGGGTCTCTGGCCTGAAGATGGCCGTCGACCCAACCTAGAGGTATCAAGAAAAGCTCACTGGTACCCATAGCTAGGTCTGCTGGCTTTCCCTGTTCCGGTGCTTGATACGGTTCTGAATCCCAAGTCGCGACGATGCGAAAAACGACGCCATCTTCGCAAACCCAGAGAGATTTGTCGGTAGGTTTTCTATACGGCCGAAGTTTGAGCGCTTTCAGGCAGACCCAGCCATCTGTCACCTTTCCAAAACTGTTCTCGGGCGACTCAAGCTCCACATGCGCTTCTTGAACCACCGCAAGCTCATGAATTGAATGAACCCAGGCAGATTTATAGTCAATCTGCCCATCCACAGAAGCCCAAGACCATGCCGGGGCCCGATACTTCTGAGGGCGCACTCCGTTCTTTCTGTAGATATCAATCGACCAACAAAGGTCTCGAATCATATCGTCGAACCAAAGACCGGCGAGATACCGATTGCTTGGAATAGGTACGGAACCTCTTGGAATATAGTCCAAGGAGAACCGAGCTGCTAAGCCTCCTATTGCTGGCAATTTATCATCGCCCATTGTGAGTTTTCGCCGTGAAAACGATTCAACAATTCGACGCCAATCATGACGGCGCTGTTCTTCCGTAAGCCCTATCGAGTAATGGTACCGAGATAAACCGGGCGTATAGAGGAGCGATGAAGCGAGGGAAGACTTATCCTCCGTAAGAAAGCCATCATCACACTCGAAGCAGACCTTCGAATGACAGAAATGCAGGGTCCGTGGAGACAAATAGCGCTCTTGTAGGGCCCAGCCGCGACTCGTCAAAGGCTCGTCTTCCAAATCGACAGCTTTGGTCGGATCCCCAACGTACTTCAGCGGAACAGAGAAAGCTAGCACCTCCCCAGAGACTCCATTTCTGTGGAAGGGAACTGGAACATAGGATGGTGCCAGCCGCCTGCCTAGAAACCCGTCTTGGCTATTGGAGGCCCGACATGCCGCAATAGTGAGGTGCGAATTCCCGTAGACATCCCACATCCGGGCAGATTCTTTTCCCCAATCAGCGAGGTCATCTTGTATAATGCAGAGACTGTCGATCCAGAGATGCGGTATTCCAAGTTGACTGGTCAACCATATAGCGTCTTGGAATGTCTGTGGAAGGTTGCAAACCTTGATTCCATTTCGCAACTCTTCGATGTTCTCGTGAGTTAGAGTAGTCGTCTGTGTAGAACCCCAACAATGACTGAGAGCCGCATACTGTCCGTTCGTGCCATTTGAATCATGGAGAATGACCTCCTCCGCATGGTTTATGATTTTCAACACTCTTGTCGGTAATAAGACTGACTCCGGTTTCGCGTGTTTATGATGCTCTGTACACTGCTGTACCCAGCCTTTAATCTGGTCAAGGACAAGAGACGAACGGGGTGACAGCGGCACTACCCGCCCGTCAATCATATGGTCGAGCTGACTTCCTGTGGCTGGCATAAGCTAACGTTCATCGTGACCAAAGGGAAAATGACTAACCACGTTCGACACAGAAGCCGAAAGCCGCCATAAGCTCACAAACGGGGTTCGCAGTTCTGCTCTCATCAAAGCCGACAACTTCAAAGCCATCAGAACCCTCTCGACCCCCAATCCAAAACTCATAGCCAGATCCCAGCCCTGGATTCTTCCTGAAAACGATCTCAACGCTGATCTGAACCAAGCGGCATATATCGCACGATTTCGCACTAGCATGCAAAGAGTCGAGAGTATCATGGTACCGTATGAACGCATTTCTGAAGGTGTAAAGATCAATATCCCGGGCGACGTAATACTTCAAGTTAGGACCCTCGTGCAGTCGTAAGAACTTCTTGACACCAGTCTGTGAAATGGTGGCAAAGTCAAGTCTGAGACAAATCTCGCAAAGAGCCATAATTGACAACTGACAATGAACCCACGGCTGATTGAAGAACTAAGGGAAGAGCTGGGAAAGAAATGTGAGGAAGGAAAGAGGAGATACAGGAGATCGCATGATTCTCTTTAGCAACCTGCAACGCCGGGTCATACTGCTAAGCGCCGAGGAAAAGCAGACGACGCCACCGCGCTTAGCGAAACCTCTTGGCACCAACCAATTTCCCGTACAAATTTAATGTTTCTTTCCTCTGTTGCACTGTCATTGGTCCCAATCCTCGCGGGGTGGAGAATTGGCGGCTTGTACGGTAAATACCTAACCAGACTGTAGCGTGGCGAAGTCGAGCTTAGGTGACCACCGAGTAGGCGAACGCGCTTCATGCATCTCGTAATGATTGGTACATCATGATGTTAGGAGGCAAGCAACAGCTGACAGAGAAAAAAGAGTACTCCGTACAAAGACGTGTGTCATGTTTCGTGGAGGGCGCTTACTCCCAGCTACATCCGTGGTCAGAGCATGATCCCTCAAGGTAGGTCATTGGACAAGTATGCGCCAGTACAACCAGCCTACGGGCACCGTGTTCTTCACCACAAGAGCCTCAGAATTAGGCTCCGTGGTAGTATGTGAACAGTGCATCTCACCCCACAACGTCCGTACCACGGCAGAAGGGCCTGGCCAGGTGTCGAGATTCCGGGCTGGCTACTTTTCTATTTTTACCTCCTCTGACCTCGCTCTGCAGTTTGCCTCAGGCATTGCAAAGTTGGCCTCACGACTGTTGGTGTTATCCTGGTTGCTCAGGATCTATCTAACTAGTCCATGTCATATCATCCCTTACGATGACCAAGTCAGAATGCTAATAGAACTCGAAATCTGTCTCAAGAATTCTCATCATGGAATTATCTCTCTGGCCGACCTGTTGATGGGTTGACCCGACCAGTAGGTTGCATTGCAAACTTGGACCGCTCTAACACATCTATAATGATGATAATTGTAGTCACCAGGCTGAGGAAATGTCACGCGGGACCTCATACCTGCATCAGGGCTGGTGTAGGTAGGTACGATCTTTGTTTTACACCTTTGAGCTTTGAGGCTCTTTTCACTGTAAATTAAGCCCCCCTCAAGGCTTCCTCATAAGGCGGGGAATCGTCGCCTTTTCCCCCACAGCGAATTCGACCCCTTCTGGACTGGTTCGGGCTGGCTTTCTTTCGTTGGAGATATCGCCAGGATGCTTGTATGACTGTCGATGAATTCCATCTCTTGTAAGTATGTCAGGAAACACCATGGCAAGCTTAATCCTGTGGCAGGCGACGAGATATCTAATTATCAGGCGGATGTCGCTGGTCTAGGTCCAGTTTCTAAGAAGGACACCAGTTCGCCGTTGTGCCTGCATAAAGTCTCCTCCTAAACTTGCACTGCAAACTTGATCATCTCCGAGGGGAGAGATCAAAGAGCACGAAATGCAAATTGGAGCCTCTCTTTCACTGCAGACTTGTCCCACAATGAGACCTTTCCACTCGATCGCTGGGACTTTCATGGTCGACCTCTTGGCCGCCACGATCAAAAGCACGGAGTAAACAAGTCACTGGTAAGGAGTACCTAGATTTCTATGGCTATTCTATACGAGTAGAGGTACCCTTCAAAATGAAATGGTGCGGACTGTGATTGGGTATGTTTTGCCCATCGGAGCATGGGTTCAACGATCGAGTTCTTTCACTGCAAATTTAAACCCCTCTGATCTGGTCTTGGCGTTTGCCTGCTTGATCGGTGCCTGTATGACGGTCGGTGAATGCACACATTTATTTGTCCTTCGGTTATTGAGCACCACACAACAACCCTTGTCTTCCCTTGGCCTCAATGTGACAGAGACAACATCGCCAAAGAATCAGCTAATCATGGCGGACGACTCTCCGTCTTGCTGGTCCGGATCTACCACATCAACTTATGATTCCTCCAGCGAAGATTCACCTGCCAACAAACAAGGCGTTCCTCGACTAACGGACGAAGACGATCCGCTAATACCAGACCCAGCCGATGTTCATCGTACTTTCTGTAATGGAAAGGCCACATGGGAGGCTTTCTTAGACCAAGCACGGAAAATACCTTCAGGTCTCTGGCCAGCAGATGCTCTAGACCCATACATCACTCTGGTAGACGTCCCGAGTCTGCCAGAACATCTTCCTAGTCGCAGCATTTTTCTGCACGGCAGGCCTTGCTGGGAACTGCCCATCGACATCGGAGGTACAGTGTGCGAACGAAACCAAGATGGCAATGTAGCCCTTGTCCTCGGTCCTCGGGTCGGGTTTCGATTAGGGACAGAAAATCCAATCCGTTGCGATATGTGCTCAGATACAGCACCACACGCCTTGGGCATTGGTTCGGAAACAGCCAACAGCCTCGCCGTACTGGTCATGTGCTGGTCATACATCCTTTCTGTTCGACTTCTCGAAACTCAAGGCCGGCCGGTACGATATAACATTAGGGATCGTTTATGGCCTGAGACCCCTCAGAACCAAAGTGGAAACGTGGTTGACCTCGATCTAGAGGGTGCGTCACCATCCCTCGTCAGGTGGCTTTGCGCGATCCTCAGTCCTAAGATGGGTTGGCGAGCTATGGATCTAGGGCGACTTCCGCCATGGGCAATGTCTTTCAACACAGATGTCAAACTTAGCATCAAAGCTTCAACTTCAGTCGCAGAGATGCGTTTGCCCCCAAACTCTTCTGAAGCCACGGAGCTTCTAATCGAACTATGCCGGCTATTCAATCTTGGAGGTGATCTGACCGAAACCTCTAACCTGCAACCGATGCAGCCCTACAAGGCGTCGTTCCTAGCCGCACTTGTGCTGCCTTTTTATGATGCCATGAAACTTCAGCCCCGACTACCTCATCCACATCTCACTGGGCCACAGAGAAATGGCACGTTCAACAGTTCCCATGAACAGAGCATTCGAGGGTACCTCGGTGATATACGATATTTCATGACTCTGAGCGCTCATCCCCGTTCGATTGGAACCATTATATGGAGTGTCTTATGGCAACCAGGGGTTGATTGCAACTTGGTTGGCCCGTGGCTCGCAGCCATCTTGGACACGCTGGAGCCAACAATTAATCAGGAACAAGCCGAGGTTTTAGTAAAGGCCTTTATTTCCCGTCGACCTCGAGCTGCCATTTGGTGGGTGGCTCTCTTCTTGCTCGGCGATCCTGCTCTCCTTGACTGGATTCGACGATATTTGGTGAAAATGGAAGAGAAGTATGGGTTCGGATCGATGTCGCCACCAGATCCAATGGTGTCTGCTTGGTCCGGATCCAAGCAATCATTCTTGGATCTTGACAAGGAATCTCTCTACACAGAACCATCCGATCCGGTGTCTAGAGCTGACCTACTTCGATGCCGCTTCGATCTTAAACTTCAGGATTGGGCCAGCGTGAATATTGCATGGAGACCCTTTGGACATACACAGAAGGGGAGGGTTGAACTCGAACTTTGGCCGCAGCTCGAGACCGAGTATACTCGCAAGTACCACTCATTCACCTGGTACATCAGGAAGAATCCCATCTCCGACAAGGGCTTTCGGAAATGTACGGGGCGAAAGGTGAGGAAAATGCCAGACAACTTGGAGATGCGTACCTCGGCCGACCATGTGGAGAGAGATCAGCAAGTCATTAACGTCCGACCGTCGAAAAAGATTACGCTCAGGATGATGTCGTTTCTGGTAGAAGACGTTGCAGGTGGCCGTAACTGGGCGAATGCTGATATGCCGGGAAAGCTTGAGCAACACCGCTGGCTGCGCGATTGGGAAGGCCTCTGTAGCAGAGATGAGGAAATCGTGGAAGGTGACGAGAAACCGACGAAACCTCCGTCATGGTTCCTTGAGGAATGGATTGAGGGCAAACATGGGTGATAGGGGGCGTGGGAGTGGTGGATCCGATGCGCAGGTCACTATGGGGGTTTAGATCACTGCTCGTGGAGTTGGAAAAGAAGCTGGAGGCCTGGAGCACCTTGGCTGATGCGTTATCTCGTCGGTCGCCATGGTTTCTTGTCTTGTAAAGCTAGAATCCTTACAGCACTTGGTATTTGCCACATATATCCTCATCATTGTAAAATAATATTCGGCCGTAACTGGTCTATACAATTATCATATCTCCATAACCTGATATACTAAACCAAACCAGCCCGCTGGTCCTCTGCATTTTGTCTATCCCTCCATTATTTTCCTGCATGAGATCGCCAAGATGCGACTCGTCGGTAATACTGCGATCCTTCATAATCCACTTCCTCATTTTCCCACCGCGCTGGAGAGTAGGTGTTATCCTGTGTGTTAAGGCGCACAGCATTAGGGCGG
The DNA here is from genome assembly GCA_013186415.1 of Fusarium sp. NRRL 66088. Taxonomy (NCBI): domain Eukaryota; kingdom Fungi; phylum Ascomycota; class Sordariomycetes; order Hypocreales; family Nectriaceae; genus Fusarium; species Fusarium sp. NRRL 66088. The sequence goes on along the minus strand of JABCKD010000677.1, from coordinate 958 downwards.
CTGGGACGAATGTCATCTTCATCGTCTGAATCATCGCGGTCATGCTCGTAATCAGACGTCTCATCGTCTGCATCGCGAGTAGAGTTGCTGTATTTGGACTTGTTTGGCACTGGCGCGCCCTTCGAGGCCTTTGATGGCTCGAGATCCAACTCAAGGTCAGAGAGGTCGAGTTCAGGGAGCATCGGCTGAGAGGACGAGTGTCCCGAGTGACCGGAAACAGTAGCCGGTTGCCAATTAGTTTTGGAAGTGACCTCTTGCTGCCTGGGTTCGATGTTTGTGGGTTGCATATCTTCTGTGTCCGCCCGACGAAGTTGAGATGAAACGAGATATCCAAGTCCTCCACCAGCTGCAAGTACAGCAGCACCGGGCTTGCTACCCTGTTGAGTGGGTGTAGGGTTGCTTCGTTGTACTGACTTTGTATTCTCTTCCTCGTAATCCTCGACCTTTGCTCTCTGCTCCGTGGCGGGCACGCTTCCGGACCTAGGGGCAGAAGCAGTAGGAGCACCTTGCATATGTCCAGGAAGAAGCACCATAGGGAGACCTGCCATCGGGGCTGAGACAGGTCGCTTCGGTCGTGTCGACGCCGTTAGGTTGGTGTTTGTATGAGCCTCAGGCTCGATAGCGGAGGGCGGCTCAACCTCGACCTGCGGTGCCTGTTGTTGCTGCACTGGCCTGGAGAATGGCGATCCATGCCCGCTTGAGGGAAAGCTCTCCGGTGTTCCGGGCTTCGAAACGGGAGGCGTGTGCTTTTGAAATGATGCTACACGGCGGTGTGGTGCTGCTGGTCGCTCAGGGGGGAGATGTTGGGAAACTGATGAGGCCTCGAAGCCTTCGAGTCCCAACAAGGAGGGCATGCTGTTGTTGGACTGGGCCATGATGCCACCAGCGGGCATCGAGTATCTATAGTTGGTCTGATTAAAAGCCCCGGCGTCCAGACCTCCAAGCCCGGGTATCATGC
>JABCKD010000676.1:0-19611 GCA_013186415.1 Fusarium sp. NRRL 66088 | reverse complement strand
TATGCTAATATATGGCTAAATCCACTACGCCACTAATGACGTCAACAGGACCCATGGCGCGCGGATGTACTTGAACTCTGTCATGTGGCAGTGCTTTCGTGCCTATATGCCATGCTGCGCTGCTATTTACGCCCTCAGTTACGCCAGGACAACACAGGAAGAGCCGTACATTTACTATGTTGGCCCCTTTTACGATGTCTTGAACCCTTTGAGCCAGGAGCAGAGTCAGAGTCACGACGTGGTACTTGGAGGGGAGAACGAGCCAGAGTCTCAGGAGGCGCAACTTGCACTCACTCGCGGCTTAAGCCATTTTCAGCTTATCAAGTCTATCTTGATTGACTCGCTCTCGATCGTCGCCACAGGGCTTACCATCAACACTGCGGTACATCTTCCAGCAGGCAGCGACACGTCGGGCGTTGCCGGCTCGACTTGGATTTATCCCTCCCTTCCAGTCGCAGTGATTGGTCTCTGGCTGCTTGTCTGTGGTACTTGGATTCGCTGGAGCCGCAGATGGACCATCTGGATCGGCATGCTCGTTGTCATTGCCGTCGGCGTTGCGCTCATCACCCCCGTTATTGTGCTGTCCCCTGCCGGGAAGAAGAACAAGATCTGGATCGCAGCCATTGTTGCTTACGCTTTCGTGGGTTTACCTGTTCTGGCGATCCGAAGTTCTGCGATTAATGCACTTCCCGCTGTGGCCATTGGACTTGCGGGCCGTGTAGGCGGCGTTAGTGTTGGGGCGATATCAAAGACAGCATATTTTCCGTATTGCCAGCTAAAGCACAAAGCGTTTGGTGTCATATACCTCGGCGTGGGTGCATTGGGGGGCTTGCTGGCGATCGTGGCATGGTTCCGGTGTATTTGGCGGCTAGATCCTACGACGAATCCGAGGAACAAGAGGATAGGGAGTTTCACAATATCTGCTATGGACGGAAAACATTGGGGAGCTGGTAGAAGAGGAGGGGAGCAGTATGCTACTTCGTTTCCAGGTAGGGATGGTGAGGGTTATTACCATCAGCAAGTAAGCAGGGCACAATGATCGTTTCAGCGTGAATATTGTTAAAATTTAACTGGTTGCGAGTTGCACGAGACTGCTGAAGATTGCAAATGTGTTGATGGACTTGGACATGATTGCATGAATGCCTTGTTGAGCCGAGACTGAATAGAGGGCCGTCAGAATGGGATCCAGAGGGAGTTATTTACTAAGCTGGTATGCATTTAAAAGAGTGTAAACAGTGACGCACCTCCAAAAACACCGAACAGTTTCGCGTTGGCTGGTTTCCGACTAGCATGATAGGGGCAAGTTTCGGGCACGACGCTGAATCGTTCACGGGGCTTGCTACTCCTGCAGTTTGACAGCCTGTCACATGCTCCCGACAACCGGCTCGTCGGGAGAACAACTAATTCTTAGCCCCCAATCGGGATATTTGCTTCAGTTTGTTTGAATGCGCAACCCTGCGACGATCCTCAAACGTTAGCGCAAGTTGGCGCTCATCCAACGTTAGACGATCATGAAACTTGGTTTGGTCGGGGTTTGGTCTAAAATAGAACGAAACAGACACGAAGATCATGAAGCAGAGCCCCTTTTACAAACAGTTGTGAATGACATGTGGTGTAACCGGAAGGCTGACTTCCGTAACGTGAATGCCTTCGGACATGTGTGAGAATGTATCGTTTAGCGCTTGTCTGCGGCCTTGAGTCGGCCGACAAGTAGGAGACTCAAGGGTTTCGACAACAAACACAATTCTCTAATGAAGTATTTAAAAGGGCTCGGGAGAGCAGTTTATCTCATATCTCTCAGACACATCAACACATCAACGCACAAAGACCTCACAACAAGACTACCCTTAACACAGCCACTTTCAACGTCGACTTCAAAACCATACACAATGGTGCAACTCGCTATTTCACTCACCTTCGCCCGTATGACAAGACCCTCTCCCACGGCTTTCCCCTTTCTAACCCAAACCTAGTTTTTGCCAGCGTTCTGGCACTTCCCAACCCACTGGCCCTTCCGGCTGACCCCGCCGGAGATAAGAACGTTGGGAACGGCCAAGGCCTTCAGTTCATCACGGGAGCGTGCCTCAGCGATGCCGACTGCGCAAGTGAATGTTGCGCGACTCTTAACGGAAGTGGCGTCTGCTCAGCAAAGGCTGCGGCCAACCAGCAGGGCAAGCAGGGGTGCGGGTTCGGCGGTAACGGCGAGCAAGAAGCTGTCGTCTCCACAGAGCCTGCTAGTCAAGCTACATCAACTGCAGCAGCCCAAGCACCTGCAAACACCGGGGTCAACAGCGACGCGCCGGGTGCTGAGAATGTGGGCAAGGGTAATGGCCAACAGTTTATCACAGGTCAGTGTCTCTCCGACGCTGACTGTGCATCTACGTGCTGCGCAGGAAAGGCTGGAAGCTCGAACGGCGCATGCTCAGCCATTGCAGTGGCGAATGAGAACGGGAAGACAGGGTGTGGGTTCGTTCAAGCCTAGAAAGGAGGCTTCATCGATGGGCCATGTTGCCGGCGATATGGAAAGATGATATTGTACCAATCTGCGTAAAAAATACGTTGACCGTTTATATACTTGTATGAGAATATATGAGGGCTGTACCGAGAAAGAAACGAAACATCAAGCTCTTAGTTTTGTTCATGTACGCCGTCGCCGTGGCCATATTCTGCAGGATGAATCCTTGGGAGACCAGTCCCTCTCTTATAACCGGCATTATGGCGAACTTAATGACAGAAACTCATAAACAGGGCATCTTAGATATGAAAAATTATATATATATATATATAGTACCTATCGATGTGAAATGCTTTTTATCAAGGTGGGTGGTTGGAACGAGATTCCTGTTGGAAGGCAAAATTTACTGTTAGTCGTGGACCTCTTCCTGAGGGCTCCCCTGAAGCTACGACATCCAACTAAGGCCTTCAACTTGGTCATTGACGATTGAAATCTGTACTAGTGGATGCAATGTTGCATCAGATGATTCTGATCGGCCGAAATAGTTGACACACTGTCCATGAGCTTTTGGGGCTTTCATATCTGATATTTCTCTCCCTACCCTAAAATGACACACATAACGTAGGCCTAGGATCCGTACTAACGGCGGTCAGAGTTATGCAACCCGAGTTGTTTGTAAGTATCTGTGTGATTGTAGGGCGAATGCTCATCCACCTAGGTCCAGGGACTGCCCAGTTGCTCCTCACCGAGCAACTGTGGCACGATAACGCCGCTTACTGGCCTAGGAACACCAAATTGGCTACGTTCATGATAGCCATGAATAGCCAGATCAAGACCGCGAGGATCGCCGTGTACCACGAGTTGGTCATCTTGGTACCCTCGTGTTCAAGCTCGGCTCCCTCCCCAACTACTCGGTTCAATGCTGTCTCATCATCTCTGTCCGCCGTGCGCCAGCGCGCTCTTCCAGTGTAAACCGTCATATACTTGTCACGGCAGGTGAAATAGATGAGCGGCGCAGTCACAAACGGCAGGATGATGCTCAGAGCTACCTGTGACCCATTGAGTGCTGCATTAAGCCCAGAGCGGCCTACGGCTCCAGCAATGATGATGCTCGGGGTGATGCTGATACTGCGAGTCACAAGGCGGCGCAGCCACGGCTTGATCTTCCAGTTCAGGGCGCCCTCGCTAACCATCTGGCCGGCAATGGTGCAAACAATCCCAGCCGAGACTCCCGAGAGAAGCAGTGCGAGGGCGAAAATGGTGCCTGCCGCAGGCGAGATAGATTTGGAGAGCAGATCGTGAATGCCAAAAATGTCAGCTTCTAGAGCGTCAGGGTTGTTGTAGAGCGAGGCGCCGGCGACGATGAGGATAGCGGAGTTGACAAAGAGGGCGAATGTGAAGAGAGAGGTAGCCAGGTCAATGATGGAAATCTTGAGCGAGTGCTTGATTGCGCTCTGAGAGGGGACATAGTAGCCTTTGTCAATACCCTCGTCAAGAACCGATGATCCTGAGGAAAGTTGACTCGGCAATAGGCCACTCCGCTCATCATATTCGCGTAGGCGAGGTTGAACAATGCCTGATCCTAGATATAAGCTATGAGGCATGACTGTCGCGCCGAGGATACCGCAAGCCTGGTAAATACTAGCCGAATATTAGAGGGGGTGTAAAGAACAAGGGCGGAAGGCTGAATACTTACGCTTCGGACTCGATTAGTGAGCTTGATGGTAGATAACCCTTGAAGACTTCACCCGGTGAGGTGTCACGGATCAGAGACAGCTGGATGCAGAAGCAAACGACGACGCCGAGAACTAGGCAAACGATGAACATTTCAAAGTATCGTAGGCCTCTCATGGACTCGTGTGGACGATAGAAGAAGAGGATGACCATGACATCGATGATGGAAATGGCACATCCTACCACCAATGGTACTTGCGGGATCAGAAGGTTCAGTGCAATGGCAAATCCAATCACCTGGTTTGTCAAAACCCGTCAATGGAAGATATGAAATTGGAAATGAGTCAAGGACTTACCTCTGCTATGTCTGTGGCAATGATGGCAGCCTCGGCAAAGACGTACAAGATGTAGTTGAGCCATCGGGGGAGAAACGCACGACAAGCTTCAGCGAGGTTGAGGCCACTAACAGTGCCGAGTTTGATTGCCAGACTCTGCAAAAAAATAGCAAACAAGTTGGAGAGGAGAACGATGAACAAGAGGCGGAAGCGATACGAAGCTCCCGCAGCGATGTCGGTAGAGTAATTGCCAGGATCAACTGGGAGAGCGCATGTAAGTGAAGTGAAGGAGAAAATGCCTGGAGGATGATCATGTCCAACATACTGTAGGCAACCGAAATCATGAAACCAGGCCCAACGAATGAGCCAACGGTAACGAGCATCTTCTTAAGACGCTGCAACGGCGTTCCGCGGTCGGCGTCATCACCAGCCGGAGCTGGCGGGGTGTGGGCGGTTGCGGGCATCCGCAGACCGCCGTCGGGTGGCTGGCCACGATCGATTGACCGATAGGCCAGCCGGTACGTGGCCTTGGCACGGCCGGCGTTCTCGATAGGAGCGTCGCTGGCTATCTGTCCTGGGATGTTGAAGGCGGCGTCTGCCAGTGCCGGAGAGTCATCTTGTACCACGGCCCGACTGTTGACGAGTCCATTGAAGTCCTCGTTCGTAGTGAGGTCACTAGAGTTTGGATTAGGGCTTTGATTGTAACCGTTATCGCCCTTGAGAGGCTCGTCAGTGTGAGATGTCTTATTCATGGCTTCGGGCACTTTTGGTCGACAATTGAAGCTGTTTGAACAGAAACCGCCGTCTTGTGTCGCGTGGGCAACGTAGCTTTATCAACGGTAATAAGAAGGGTACCCGGATACGCCATTCCGGAGTCGGCATGTTCCATGTCCCTCGTACAACGTCCCCGCACAGCGATCCGTTGAAGCGAGCTTTCCCGAGAACGAAGCTTCTTTTTACAAGGGCTTAGAATATGGGCCATCTAGAACCGTGCATTGCTCACCAAGCTCAGGCACACCGTCTGACAACCAGTGATGGTGGACGGCATACACCCATTCGTAGAAGCGGGTGTGCTGAGTGAGCATTGCTTTGTGTAATGCCCGTGATTATTGTGATCTTATTGTCAGCTTTGTCTACGACGCCAGCTGAGAAGTACATGGTGACGATATGGTTTCCACCACAGTTTACAGGTAACAGGCCCTAACAGATGGCGTTGACGCGGCGCATTGAAAGAAAAGACTTGATAGGCTGAAGAGGACAGAGTCTCTGCAAGGGCCCCGGAACAAACGGCACTTACGGCACCTCGACATCGTCGGGACCCATTCAATCCGTGGACGCTAGACTCTCTTGAGCTTACGCGAAGATCCCAAGTCCCGAGACGTTCACAGGTACGATGCGTCGGGTCTTTTAGGGATTTTATTTACAGACCAGGACAAGCTGAAGGAAGCGGAGGTGATGGATAATGGAGCGCTAGAAAGGTTCGAGAAGGTGCCTGGCGTATTCATCCCAAGGCACGTAATGTTGGTGTTTGAGAAACTTGCGACTTTTGCCAAGACCCACACCGTGCGACTTGAGCGCCATGATCCACTTCTTCGTATCCTTTCATTGGCTGACCAAGCGCTGCTTCCTAATTGGCTAGGACAGTTTTTTGACCCCCTGAAGTTTCAGGGGACCTCCATAGGGACTAAAGGGAATAACGGTTTTACGAGAATTCTTGCTTTGAGCTGCGAGATCAAGTTTCTGTCATAACCTGAAATCGTGTTGACTTAGTGAAACACCTGATTATAGATGTGATAACTGTTTATGTCTGGGAACTTTGATCCATTTATCTCTAACCTAGACACTAGTCACATAGATGGCGTTCTCAAGAGAGGCCAAACTTCTACCAACCTACCCTAGCCACCTCAGTATACAACCTAGCTGACTCTCCGACAACCTTAATGATTCATAGTTGAGAACCTTGTGGACTCTATCTCAATTGGCACATATGTACTTTGATATCTTTTAGGGGGGGACTCAGTCTAATCGTATCTGTGGGTGACTGCTGGGTCCTCTGCGGGTTTCCAGTTGGGCACTATCCTTGCCCTTTGCCCTCTTCTAATCAATGCAAGACTTTCTCGGTATTTACATGGCATTTATCGAGTTTAAATACATAGGTATAGACATTTCATAGTCTCAATAACGTACGGTCAATGACTACTGCCCTGGTGAGAGTTCTATACAGGTAAAGGGTATGGTAATCTGCTTAGAAAAATCTTGTGCAAAATTGAGCTGCTGAAAGGTCCTTCGCTTGAGCGTTCTTCTGGGTTCCGGCATAGCTTCGTGCTGTATCTGAAGCAATACCCGCTGTTGTATGCTTTATCTTTTGTTCCGCCTTTTGGCACGAAAGGAGCGAGGGTAGTTGCGGTCATATCAATCTTTAGTTGCCGTGTAGTGTTAAATGTGTACCGGGCAGTCGGGCTATTGTGGACATGACTTGTTTTGACTTGGTATAAGAGGAGCAACCCAGTGTTCGTTGCCACGAGCCCTCTCTTGCCGCTGGGAGGGTAATGGCCAGCAGAAGCCCATTCGAGACGAAGGCTGAGAATATCAGGGTTCACCATCCTGTACTTTGTCTGGCCTATTATAAACACCATGAAAGGAAAGCATACCTAAAAGTGAATGACTGGAAGAGGCATTTTCTCTCTTCTATTACACTTTTTAATATAGAGTTAAGTTAGATTTTAATTGTGATAGATGTATGAAACATCGTGCATGCTGAAATACACCCTCAGTGATACTAGATACAAAGGAATGGTAGATGAGTAGGGATGCAAATCTCTCCTCGCGATGGCATTCTCTCCCCACAGCACAACCCAGATGCTGAACTAGGGTAACCTACTCTTCGCGAATGTGCCAAGAGGAGCTCTTGTGACCGCACAAGGGGCAGTACCTATATCCAGAAGGCATATTGCCCGGGAAGGTGCCTTCGCATGAAGGGCACTTGTAATGTTTGATACCGAGGGCTGTTTTGGTGCATATGAATGGCACCAAGTCAGCTGCAAAATCATTTGTGTTCCTCAATACCTCACAAAAGTAGCCCATGCTCAGAAGATCATCGATATTTCTGTGGCAGGTCTCAATAATAAGGTCCCGGAGTCCCCGGTCTTCTAAGGGTGAGGTAGTATAGGCAACAGTAATGGCGAGAGGGAAGTCGTCCATGGCCCAACCGATGCCAATAGCCACACCAAACTTCTTCTTGGCGTGTTCTTTAAGGGAACTTATGTCGTATTTATCGGCGATCTGATAGACTTGGGCCTCAAAGACCATAGACGAAGTCTCGTTGAGGTTGGTGTAGTCAAAGTTGTACATGTAGTGCAACATGGCCTCGACGACGCCAACATCGAAATCCTCGATGTTGACTACCTGTTCGGAGCTTTCCTAGAAAGTGAGTTAGTATAAGTAGAGGAATATTCATTAATACAATATATCACTACCTTCCATGGGCCGTTCAGTTGTTTGGCGAAATACTTGGAGTGGGCGCATAGAATCAGTCGATGGACTTTGAAGGTTTGCCCATCGCAGGTGACAGAAAGATCGGAGAGACTGTCTTGGTTAAAATAACTATCATGGAGGTAAGCCAATGTTGAGGGGATCTTTGTAGCGTGTCATACCCTTTCAATGATGATCGAAAAGCCTCGAACGGTTCGGATGCCATGATGAACGGCGCGAGGGAGTTATAAAAGAAGAGAACTCTTTCTTAATGCTCAAGGTGTTTTCTTTAGAAAAGAGAGAGAGAGAAGGGATGAACGGGTCGGAAGGGTCTCCTTGAGCGTAGGGAATTGCGGTTGGTCGGCCTCCCGCATATTCGGTCAAGAACAGTGACATCACCCTGAGTCATCTGTTCCGAAGAGCGATCATGGAATTAATGCGATCAGGTAAACGAAGGATAATGAATGATTCTCCTAGAGACTGTCTGCCTCAGACAAGAGAGAAGAGTATTTGCCTGACTTCTTAGAGACATAATGCTTGGCCTTAGGTATTATCAGCAACCCGCAGGTTGACAAAGAGGTGCCCATTCGCCATATCCAGTGTCACCATGAAGAGAGAGCTGTACGGCAAGTGAAATATGAATGTTCGTGCGAAACGAAGAAAATACAATCAGTGTTAGGAGAAGGATGTGAACCAGTGGCGCGCTTTAGAGCTCCACCCTGCCTTCAGTGTTAGTCTTACGCTAGGATGAATATGTCGACGAGATATGAATGGAGTTTCATGGACATTAATTGGCCTTTGGTATGGATTTAAGAACTAGGGTAGTATTGCCAGCAACTGTTCGCACTCTTCTCGCATGTGCCCCTAAGCGAAAACAACGGAGGGCCATAAACGGACAACTATTTAGTGAAATGCGCTAATAACAACGCAACTGGGTAGTCCTACTAGTAGGTAGTGAACAGTATGCAAGGACCGCGCTGAAGACAGAGCGACGGTGAACAGATACTGACAGGTGGAAGAGGAAATGGTCCAGCATGATCTTGTATAGAATTGGCCATGAATATTGACCAGCGTTGGAATTAACTCAAGTCGTATAGCTAACCAGGTTGGGCGATTCCCCGCATATTGATGTAAATAGGTTGCATTGCCAAATTAGCCAGAAGTCATCACCAACAACGTTCCACCAATCATGTCACAGCATGCCATATCCCCCAAAGTCGATCCATCAACATGTGGTCTTTTTGTCTTCCCCGCCTATGCATTCCCGGGATCATGTTCTCGATGGGGGCGGGGGCATTGTTTCCGTCCACCGAAATAGTTGGTGTCGATCTCTCGGGTTGATCGTTGCCGAGGTCTTTCGGAGGGAATGGCACCGAGTATTATGTGCCTAGGTTGCTTAAATGATCTTCGTTCCCGCCACGGACTTCTCGAATTACTCCCTTTCCAGTTGTGTATCTTGTTTGGTGTGCCTTTGCGACCATGTGGGCTTCAACTCTCAAATCATTTGCCCTCATTTCAGGGTTCGTGGGGTTCTCTCAGGCAAAACTGAATGCTAAAGAGAACTCTACACACATCTCCCTCTCCAATGATCGGCTCGACGTGGTCTTGGCAAAATCAACTGGGCATATCATCGATGTCGCGCTCGATGGCCAAGACCTGTTGGGTCCCCAAGACGGCAACAGGGGCAAAGGACCTTACCTGGACTGCTCTTGTATCCCTACAGGTTTTTGGACACCAGGAGGCACCGCACAGCTCCAGCTCCTCAAAGGTAAAGACTCTACTGGGGCCGACTACGCTGGTATAGTCATGAGCGACACCTATAAGGCAACAAACCAGACACTCTCGCAATATTTCTTCCTTCGAGACGGAGAGACTGGCCTACACGCTTTCTCTCGCCTCACCTACTTCAACCCAGCGACGCCGTTTCTTCGGGATCTGGGCGAGCTCCGGACCCTTTTCAGGCCCAACACCAAGCTATGGACACATTTCTCGACTAGTGGTGGCAACTACGGACCCCTCCCTTCTATGACCAATACCGTTTCGGTTCAAGATGCGACTTGGTACGTAGGAGATGACAAGGATGACGCGTACGCACAAGAGTACTCGGATTACTTTACCAAGTACAGCTTGTCCGAGAGCTGGCGGAACCACGACGTTCATGGCCAATTCAGCGACGGCTCAACAAGCAATGATGGAAGTACTTTCGGAGCCTGGCTTGTTCACAACACGCGGGAGACATACTACGGAGGCCCACTTCATTCCGATCTTGTTGTTGATGGCATCGTCTACAACTACATGGTCTCGGGCCACCACGGCGCTCCTATGCCCAATATCACCCATGGCTTTGATCGCACATGGGGGCCACAGTTTTACTACTTCAACAAGGGCGACAAGGGTACAAGTCTTGCCGAGTTGAGGGCTGACGCCGCGAAATATGCCAGCTCAGAGTGGAATACGGACTTCTACGACAGTATAGCGCACCACGTTCCTAACTACAATCCTTCGTCAAAGAGGGTCACCTTCAAGGGAAACATCAAGCTCCCAAAGGGTGCCGAGAAGCCGATCATTGTGCTCTCTGAGAACAAACAGGACTTCCAACTCAATGTTTTCAACACCAAGTCACTGCAGTACTGGGCTGAAGTTGACAAATCGGGGCGTTATAGCATCCCACAAGTTGTGGAGGGAACTTACCGAGTGACTATCTACGCCGATGGAGTATTCGGTTGGTTCATTCAAGACGACGTCAAGATCTCGCGATCCCACAATAGTAAGGGCTTTACTTGGAACGAGGAGAGCGCAGGCAAGGAGATTTGGCGGATTGGCGTGCCAGACAAATCATCTGGCGAATATCTTCATGGGTATGCACCTGATACATCCAAGCCTCTTCAACCGGAACAATATCGAATCTATTGGGGCAAGTATGAGTACCAGAAGGAGTTCCCAGAGGGAGTCAACTTTCACGTGGGAAAAAGCGACGAAGCAAAGGACCTCAACTACGTTCATTGGTCATTTTTCCCATCCAAGGGCAATCATCTACTCTCGGAGCCGGTTTATGACAACGTGAACAACTGGACCATCACGTTTGACTTGAACAAGAACCAGCTACGAGCCAGAACTGCTACATTCACGGTGCAGGTTGCGGGTATGAGAAGCGCCAATGGAAACGCAAAGTGGACACCCGTGAAGGGTGGAATCAACGACTTGCCGTGGACCGTCAATGTCAACGGGGCTTACGAATCGACCTGGTTGATTCCTTACTGGCGAAGTGGCTCTTGTGCTGTTCGAAGTGCTGTTGCATGCCAAAATGTTGAACACAAATTTGTGTTCCCTTCCTCGAAGCTTCGAGCAGGGAAGAACGAGTTTGTTTTGAGTCTACCTTTCAATGCTTCGAGCATCGAGACAGCAGTGTTGCCTGACTCGCTATACGTTCAGTATGATGCGTTGAGACTGGAACTCAAGTAGCTTAGTTGACTAGCTTGTATCTGCGCTAATTGATTAGGTTGCATATAGAACGAAAGCATTAAATGTTGCCTTATTTCTGTCATGTCATGATTTGATTGCCTATCTCTCAATGTCCCGCCCATCGTCAGTGAGAAGACCACAATTACGTTTAAAGTCACGAAGCCATTCGGCATTGTCAGCAGGAGTTTGGTTCCATGGATCATCACTACATAAACGTAGACACTGTTAGCGATTGTGTGACAGCCTGAATAGGAGAGTAAACAGCACTGGCTGCATTACAAGTGGGTTATCCAAGTAAATGGTGTCAATACTCACTCATTATACCAAATCCAACGTGCCTGGTATTTCAACTCCTCATCAGTCGGTACGTGACTACTGGGGTTGTTGGACGACATGGTGGTCATCACAAATCGTGAGAGATCTCTCTCAAGACGCCTATAGCTGTTGCTATCGTTGTTGAATGGCGTTCCGTTGGATAGAGTATTGCCACGGAGAGAGTCTTGGGCTGTAGAGAGTGGCCTCAAGTGATGAATGGTTGAGTTGTCAGTGCCCCTGTTGTGTTTTGGACTTAGAAGTGCCGAGGGAGAGACACTTGGCGCATTTGTAGATGAAGCGGGGGCCCCGAAATGGTCCAAAGTTTGTAGTAGATTAGTTATCCCCCCTTGAAGCTGCCCGGAATCGGGCTCAGGGTTGACCGGCGTGTAACCTAGCTGAGGATTATCATCATCTTCCGTGCTCTCGACAGGAAAATTCCGTCCTCGATCACGCAAGGGGGCAAGCCACTTGTTTGACGTCCATACAAGCCTCGTTAAGAATGCAGTGAAAGGTTGAGACGAGTTGTGCGAGCCAGATTCGATACGATCAAGAAGATTAGCCGCCTCTTTCTGCAATTCATAGTCTGTCATCGGAAGGCCTATCATGTTATGAATCACAACTAGTCGACATAGTTGAGATTCTAGCTCGCAACCCTCAAAGATGTCACTTTTGCCATTGATTTTGAGTTGGCTCATGCGTGACTTGTTGATCTGGCCCATGGGGCGCAACCGGGCCTGTTGAACAATTTCGGTTGAACTGGTGAATATGTCTCGAAGCCATGACGGCGCTGGTGTGGTGGAATGGCCAGAGGCGACGTCTGCACCGATAATAATGGAACATCCCTCGCACTGGAGTTCATGATCTGAAGGCAACCGGCCGTGCGCGTCCAGGTGGCCATACATATAATACTCAAGCTCTAGTTTGATGAGCTCATATGCACTGGTTGGTGTACCGGCTGGTCCTTGCGCGACAGAGAAGGGAAGAGGCGAGGTTTGCTCATCATGAATTAGGTCTATCGGTTAGTCGCGAGAATCGTCATGTCAAACAGCTACTCACAAGGTGGTATAGCATTCTCGATCATTTCGTTCACATCATGATCAAAACCCCAATCACCCTTCCAATCCGCCATTGTGCTGTCACTTTTAAAGTGATCGGCGAGATGGTCAACTTGTATGGCCCAAGATGATAGGGCCTCTCCGCAGAAGCCGCATCGAGATCTGATCTCGGCGTTGTCGGTTTTCCACGAGTCCATGGGCCACTCCATGTACTTGGCGCCGTGTACCAACTTTAAGTGCTGGTGTAGGTGGTCCTTTCGATAGAAAGTCCGTTCTTCAAGCGGACGTTCTATGCATGAAGCATAACTGTGCGAATTCAAATGCGACTCGTCCGGGTCGGCTTGTCCGCAATAGATACACGATATGCCTTGGTCGGGGTGCATGGCAGTGGCCCCGTTTGGAGAGCAAACCCATCTTTCGAGTGATATATGCAGTGACTTTTCGTGTCGAGTCCAGTTATGCTTTGTTTTGAACGTCTCTGGACAAAAGGTACACTGGTACTTGTGATAAGTGTGGAATAGGCTTGGCCGGAGGTAGCCTTCTCGCTTAGGCGCCCTTCGCCGTCTCCTCCGACCAGCATGTCTCGCTAGGATCCTGAGAGAGCCTCCAGAGCTGTAGGAATGGGCCGAGGTGCAAGACTCAGACCCCCGACTTGAATGAGAATTGCCTGCGCTGCTGACCGACGAGGCGTTATCTGAAGACCTGCCGCGTGCTGGTGAGAAGGGTCCAAGTTTAGGCGAGGCCGCCACGGCGCGAGAGATGCTGGCAACTGTAGCGGGTTCGCATTCAGGTGGTGAGTTTTGCCAGCGCTGAAGGGGGCTCATTTGTTCACAAGGCATAGGCGTCGGGGGTCGTCGGGGAATGTTGATGGCATTGGGCTCGGTGGATGTTGATTGAGCAGCATCAGGGATATATGAGGGTTGAATCCGCGAAGAAGTGGGCTTGGAGCGTCGTCTAGCATTCACGAGCCAGTTTGTTACTTGCTGCCGGCTGAGACCCGTTTGACCTTGGAGCCTCTCGAGATCTTCAGCGGTGGCATAAGGATGATGTTGGTGGGCTGCGAACCAGTTCCTCAATACCTTTGCCACACGAGTGGAAAATCGACGTCCAATTTTTAGCGGTATACTGACACCCGGGGTTTGCAATTGGTCCAAGGGTGTGGTGCTCGCAGAAGGTTCACCAACTGCATCGTTGGCTGGGGCCGAGGGACTCGGAATCGAGTGAGCGGGGGATAGAAATAGGTCTGCAGCGGCCCAGGTAGCGTCAGTGTCCTCAACTTGATCCTGATCCTGCATCCAGGTAAAGAAATCGTCCTCCTGGAAGTTGAGGTCGTAGTCGAGATCCTGGGCAAACTGGGCAGCGGAGGGAAGCTCTTCCGTGTCGCTCCCAGATGGGATCCCGACCATGTCTTGCGGCGTTATCCGGACCATTTGGATCACGATTCTCTTCCGTCTGTAGATTTTATGTGTGACCGTAAGTGAAAAAGAGATACATGTATGCAAAATGAATGGTGTCAAATCTTTCCTGGAGATGTTAAGAGGGGGGGGCACCTTGTCACCGAAGGGAGCAATCCGACCCACTCACACTGACACCGTGTGGGCCGTGAAAGACGGGAGCTTGACTCAGTTGAGATGTCCGCCGCCTGCATTGTTCATCTGCCCTTCCAAGCCTTCTGCAAAACAGTTACTGCCTATGCTCCTATTCTCCCATCCCTCTTTAACTGTTATCTCTCCCACGTCTAGGATAATTCTCTATACGAGGCCTTATACTCTTCCCTTCCCGACGTGAATGTCAACGTCATCCAAGATAGCCTCATTTCGTTTCCTGGCGGCCACTCGAGCCCTCTTCAGCCGTCGAGTAGCCACATCGACCCGCCAAGTAGCCGACCATGTCACAACATTCATGATAATTGCAGCTCCTATGAAACCCATAGCTATCCCAAATGATGTCGTATAGCGAGGCGCAAACCTAGAGTTGAACAATTGAGATCCCACAGCGCCACCGATCTGTCCATAACTATTGGCAAAGGCGATGGCAAATGCTGATCCTGTGGCTCCATCTGTTGTTTGGACTCGCCAAGGCCACATCATTGTGTACCTGCAACCATAAGCGTGGTCCAAAAAGGTGATGGATGATAGGGTGCTTGCTTACCAGGCTATGGAGAAACCTCCCGCAATGACAGTAGTAGCATATACTCCCCCAGTATTGGGGAACGTGTATAAAACAACATAGCATGCTTCAATTATAATCATAAACGTCAATGGGATTGCAGGTAGAGGGATATATCCGGTATTCGCTACCCATCCAAAAACAATGGTCAAGACGCAAGCAAAGATGGCAGGAGGGATATTGAGAAGCTGAGCCTGAGCAATGGTCCTATGTGTACAAGGTCAGGCCAAGTGCAGAGGCAGGATTTTGGGAAAAACTTACGTAAAACCTAGGTTTGCAATGACAGTAGGTTGGTAAAATTGCAAACCAGTTGTTCCAATGGTGTAAAAGGCCCAACAGAGCAGGAAGAGCCAGAGCTTGGGGTCTTTAAGGGTTTGCCAAAACTCCTTCCAATCAAAGTCCTTCTCGGCTGCTCGGGGGGCATTGATAGGAAGCCTAGCTTGAATAAAGTCTTTCTCTGCTTGGGACATCCACCGGGCGGTGTCGGGAACTTGGGTTGTTGTTAGCATCTGTATGACTCCTGGTTCGGTTGCTGGGGGTGTACAAACAATCTGGTAGAACAAGGTACACAATGATACCGAGGATAATCGTGAAGACCCCCTCAGTTAAAATGAGCCTTTTGCGTGTCGACACAGTTAGTCGGAGTATTGAGTCATATTCGGGTCGTAGTCACCACTCACCACTTCCATCCGGATAGTCCGCGAGCATAAACGCCATCAAAGGCGAAGGAGAGGACTCCACTTATGACGGCACTGAAGTTGCCAAGCAATGTCACTAGTACTATTCGAGACGCCATCTCATCTGGTCTATACCAGTAGCACAGCTGCAAGAGGATGCCTGGCCAGAGACCAGCCTCGAAAAGGCCTAGGAACGCGCGAACGGTGTACAGTCCTCCAGCGTTCGTGACAGCAGCATGACAACAAAGAATAATTCCCCAGGATATCTGCTTTTGTCAGCCAGCCTTCGCTAACCGAGGCTTTGGTGGACACTCACTATGATTCGAGCTTGCCATACTGATGGCTTTAGGTACTTGACGAGAAGATTTGAAGGTGTCTCTGCGAGTATGTATGGAATCTTTGCTGATTATTAATGCGCCTCTGGTACAACGGGAAGGGGATCAACGTACATAATATGCCGCAGTCACAAAGTTGTACTGATCGGAGGTAACGTGAAGCTCAATCATGATATTTTGAGGAGTTCCTCGGTCCATAATTCTAGCATTGGAAACCTGAGGCGATTGTAAGCAAGGAAACATATGTTTTGGGGGTATTGTCACACACATTAGAAGCATCGATGGTCTTCACCATATACATGATAGCCAGCAGAGGGATAAGATGCCAGTCGATCCTTCTTAGCAGCTTCTTTTCCTCTGTGCTGCTCAAGGCAGCCCTAGCTCTCATGAGAGAGTCATCGTAGCCGATTATTTCACCTCGTACGTCATCAGAACTCGAGAGCGGGTCACCTCGTGCGACCACCTTGAAGTGCCGCTCTCGGGATGGTTCCCTGGTAGGTGAGGACTTGGATGCCACTGCCGATTTCTCATTTGATCCTTCACGGTTGAGATCGACTTCCAGCTCGAGTCCGGAAGGAGGAATTTGTGGAGAGGCCATAGTTGCTTGGTTTTTGGCAAGGGAACCGCCACTGCCAAGGTCAAAGACATTGTGCGGGATCACCGAGATAGATATAAGAGACAACCATCCTCCCACTTGTCTTACAATCGGCATCGTTTATCCGGATCGTCATTGTAGGGGGCCGATGGCGAAAAAAGAGGGGTTTTGTGCAATGAACCACTGGTTGGTTACTCGTGAGAGTTCACTGCAACCATCATCACCCAAATCAGACTATATCAGTATGTTCGGGAACTCAATCCAACCCGAGCTCTCCATAGATAAGGGGTTCTTGGCACTGGAGATGGACTGCTATTCCCGGGGTGGTGGAAAATGCGCCTTTATCTACGGTTCCCCCCGCGTGTTAGTGCATTCCGAAATAATGCACATCAATGATGACATTCACAAACGAGGGGTTGGTCTTGTTCATTGGCCTCTGAGTCTTTCTGCTTAAAAATCAAACGACCAGTAACGGCATTAAATCTCATACGGTGATAAACGTCAGTCCTGTTTACTTGTAACTTATCCTTAACGCAGACCAAGTCGAGCCCAAGGTCGTCGTTTTTCCATCACCGAGTTATCAACATGAGGCCTATCTTTCTTATCGCCACCCTCGCGCAGGCATGTATTGCTATTGGAAGCACTCAACATCCCCTATATGGTCTAAATTCTGCTCCAGACTACTCATCACGACTGATTGACCTGCATAAATCTCTAGTCGAAAGACCCTCGATCACAGGGTCCGAACGGAATGTTACTGAGTTCTTGACAGCCTATCTCCAGGATTCCGGCTTCACAGTTGAGGCTCAACCTCTTGGAAACAACCAAGAAAACATCCTTGCCTACTTCAACAGCTCGAGGCAAACCCGAGTCCTTGTCACCTCGCACTTGGATACCGTGCCTCCATACTGGCCCTATGAGAGACACGGCGATGTGATACGAGGACGAGGAACGGTTGATGCCAAAGGCAGTGTGGCGGCTCAGGTCATTGCTGTTGAAACGCTCTTCAGGGACGACAAAATCACCGAGGGTGACGTGGCCTTGCTCTTTGTGGTGGGAGAGGAAAAGGGAGGCCCTGGAATGCGGGATGCAAACAATCTCGGCCTCTCGTGGGAGACGGTCATATTTGGAGAGCCGACGGAGCTGAAGCTGGCTCGTGGACACAAGGGAGGACTTGACTTCACTGTCAAAGCCAACGGCAAGGCTGGTCACTCGGGGTATCCTGAAACAGGATCGAATGCCATCGACAGCCTCGTTCGTGGGCTTGCCGCCCTTCAACGTCTCGAGTTACCTTGGAGCGAAGAGTTTGGCAACAGCACAATTAACATTGGCAAGATTGAGGGAGGTGTTGCTGGCAACGTGATCCCCGCCAGTGCTTCTGCCATTGGCGGCGTAAGAGTGGCGGCTGGCACTCCGGACGAGGTACGAGACTTGATCCGGCGCGCTGTATTGAAGAGTGACTCGAACCTTGAAGTCGAATTCTCTACATATGGCATTGGGCCCGTGCCAATCGATCACGATGTCGACGGTATGTGAATTCCGAGCCGCTCAAAGGAGTCAGATTAACAAGGTATCAGGTTTTGAGACAATAATACTCAGCTACGGAACTGACATTCCAAATCTGAAGGGTAGTCATAAGAGATATCTTTATGGGCCTGGGACCATTCTCAACGCTCATTCAGCTCATGAGTTTTTGGCCGTCTCGGATCTTGAAGAGGCAGTCCAGGGGTATCGGATTATCATTAATCATGCACTCGGCGGAAGCTCTCATTAATACTTTACTCCCATGATAACCTAGGAGGAGACACTATCGCTAGCGTCTCTCAGCAAATTCGCTCTTCAAGGGCTTGCTATTGAGTTGGGGGAAATACGAGCTAAGCCATTTTGGGCCATTGGGCAATTTCTTGTACGTAGAAAAGGGTCAGAAGGTCGCAGCCTTCGATCATCATCATCATCTTCTTGCGAGGTCAACGAGAGAAATGGGGAGCTTTTGGCTTCTTTTCTCGGAGTGATTCTCGTCACTATCAATTGATTAATTTGCCCTTGTTATTTATATGTTATCCAGTTTGTGAGAAAGTGCATGAGATATTTTTCTTGAAAATCATCAGAAGATGTGACTAGCAGCTATTATTGCACCGACCGAGCATACGAAAGAGGATAATAAAGAGCCTTATTTTCTACAAAGGGAAGCAGCCCAAAAGGGGCTATAAATATGACTGCGGGCCCCACAAGGGTTTCTATGCTTGACCAATCAGAAGAGGCTATGTTACGCACAGAAGAAAAGTCATTGAAGAACTTCAGGCTGTGGTTGGTGTGTTCTGTTTCCCCAAGAAACTATCATGTCTAATCTACATCTACCAATCACTCAGTTGTCGTTCACCTTGGACAAATCCTATACCTATGACCATATGCCCACCCAGTCCGTCGAATATCTCTAGGGACCTTTGGGGCCGTTGGCACGTAGACTTCTCGTAGACCAGAGAACCTTTTCGTCTCAGCCAGAGTGCAAAGTTCTTCTCTGTGAATGGGAGATATGCGCGGAACACCTCAATCAAGCTCAACAGATTCCCAGCAACGTTCAGCCTCGTTGCATAACGAGTATCCTTCTTCCTGTAATTCTCCGCGAACCAAAATATAAGCTCTAGATGCTTCAACCTCGACAGATTTTGGAGGTTTCCGCTCCTATGAGCCACGAATGCCTTCTCTGTCAATATTTATTCAGGCCATTCCCCATCAATGCGGAGCTCGACGAATTCATGCCCTTTTCCGTACTCGCGGAGCATGTCTCCTAAGCTGTAATAGCTAGGATCGAGGTCCAATATGGGATCGATACCCGGGCTTAGAGTCCGGAGATTCCTGCATGTTGAAAGCACGCTTTGGATGCAACTGGGCCGAATCTCCAACTAAGCCGTACACATTTGTTCAAGTCTGCAACTGCAATTTGATATCAGTAAGTCTTGGTCTGATTTATGTTGCTTCTAGGTACCCACCGTGTTAGTATTGGGATATGAGGCTGTGATGTGTTGGAAATGTGTTCTTGATCATAGCTGTAACGGGTCAGGACCCTG
>JABCKD010000675.1:0-33598 GCA_013186415.1 Fusarium sp. NRRL 66088 | reverse complement strand
CTTGGTTATTGGACACACTGGTGTCGGATTGGAGTGGCTTGTCTTTTCGAGCCAGAGGTGATTGGAAACGAGTTGTTAACGACATGAACGCCAGTCAGTCCAAGGTTAGTTCTCACTACGCTCCCGTCTTGGTAGACTGATACTCAAATCGTGTCCGAATTCAGAAGCATCAGAGCTTTTCGAAACGGGAGCCTCGAATGGGACTCGGACAGCCTGCGTCTTGCCACTCACTCTTCATCGTGGACGAAACTATTCAAGGTCGACAGAGGCCGGAGTTCCACTCATGCACCCTTTGTGACAGTGTACCACTACGTCAAATGCTCGAGCATCCTGAACAAGAGTATGAACTTTTCAATCAAGAAGACGGGACATGTACAGAGCCCTGCCAGCTTTATGAGGCCATATCCGAACAGCTCAGACAACTCGAAGATGTCACCTCTCCTCCTGCGCCAAAGCAGCGTCGTGTTTCTGTTGTACCCTCGACTAAACCGCGGTCAGTCAAGGCACTCGTCAAAGCGGTGCGATACTCGTTCGGAGCAAGCATAGACTCGCGCTTGGACTTGATGCAGCTTTCTGCAGCCTCCGGTTCGCAGCCCTCTTCTCTTCAATCTTGCTCACCGTGCATCTCAGATGACCTAGCGGCGTCTGAGGACGCCAAGGGACTTTCAATCCTTGCCGACCCTCGGAGTCCCGGGTATTTTATGCTTCTCCATCATTGGCTAGATGTATGCGACAGGCATCACCAACACTCCCTGCCTTTGGCCAGCAACCTTCCGAACCGAGTGATCGACGTTGGCACTTCCGACGACCCAAATCGCCTCCGTTTGGTGGCTCCAAACAACGACCTGACCCAGGGGCGTTACGTGGCGCTCTCTCATCGCTGGACTGATGGTTCAAAAGACTGTCAGACCACCACTAAAAATATCAATGAGCGTCTGCAAAGCATCGACTTCAAAACCCTTACAGAAACCTTCCAGGATGCCATCACTGTGACCCGGCAGCTGGGTATTCAGTATCTCTGGATCGATTCCCTGTGCATAGTCCAGGATGACAAGATTGAGTGGCTGCAAGAGTCCAAACGGATGGAGTATACCTATTCCATGGCATACGTTACCCTCGCCGTGACGCCGGCCGATTACCGGGATGGCTTCCTTCGCAGATCGCCCACCCATTTCTCTAGTTTGGGAGACGAGAAATCTTTCGGGTTTCTCAGTAGAACGGGCGCTAATTTTGTCAGAGATGTGGAAGAGGGGGATCTCAGCACAAGAGGATGGATACTACAAGAACGGGCCCTATCACGCCGGAGTATTCACTTTACTGAAGCCCAAATCTACTTTGAGTGTGGGTCTTGTATCTGGTGCGAGACTGGAGAGCCTATCGAGTATGACACCTTGCATACCGTGCCCCTTGTTTTCTATTGGGCTTGGCCCCTTTCGAGGTCGCAGGTTCGGCTAACGAGGACACACAGCTATCGAGCTCCTTTGAGTAGCTCGTACTTTCCCCTATCTGAGCGCTCCAACCGCCCGGCCGAATGTAGCAGGATCTTCAAGGACCTCTTTAGGAGGTATTCGAAGATGGATCTCACCAACGCAAAGGACCGGCCACTTGCCATTGCTGGGCTCGAGTACCGGCTGTCCCAGGTGTACAACACAGATGTCATATACGGCATGCTACGCAGTCATTTCGCCGAGAGCCTCTTCTGGCAAAGGTCAGGCTCTTCCTGGTTGCAGGCCCAGATTAAGATGGCCGATTGGCCATTCCACGTCGGTAGTCTTCCCCTCCCAACATGGTCGTGGACTGCCTACAAAGGAGAAATCACTTACATCGATTGTCCCCTTCGGAGCATTATCTGGAGTAACGACCTTCAACTTCACGCCTTTCGGGGACTGGAGTGTTGCATGCTCTACACTCCACTCGGCACAGTCAGAGTCGGTTGCAGCTTCAAGATGTGTGGTGACAACAGCATTAAGGTCTGGAATGCCTCGAAATTGGTAGGCAAGGTATGGTTTGATGCCGGACCGCCGAGCCGCCACGACGTCTTGAAATGCGTAAAACTAGGTGAAGATGCTCCCGGCAGGCTGAAAGGAGAGGGCATGTTGTGGCTTGAAGGGTTGCCAAGCCGGGACCTGACCTTTGTCATGATGACTGCGAGGTTTACTGTGGATGACCGTGTCTTTTGGTATAGAGTTGGAGTGGGTGTGTTTAAAACTGATTATGTTGGTTTTGGTGAAGAGAATGAGTGGGTGATATAGGGTTCATCATAGTGGCCTCTCAGACAAGACCATCTCATGATGGCTTTATTAAGGAGCTAATTGCGGTTGCACCTTTAGCATAAGCTTGATTTAAAATATGCTGTAAGAAAGCCAATTGTTAGTGCAAATAGAATCTCTTGTTATAGTAACAATAAGGGCCTTGATCTGTGTCCCAATCAGCCTTAATGAGGCCGGCGGTCTGAGCGTGAGAGAATGGAGACAAATTCAGAGGCAGGTTATTCTTGCCAGTGTTAGATGGCCTGTACATCATATGATACTCACGTATGAGCTGTGCGAGTAGTAGGAGAGGGCTATGCGAATGGCATGACTCTTGACGACTAATCGTATGAAACAACAGTCGTTCGGGCTATCGCCAACGAACTGTTGGACATTCCTGAAACCATTGGCTAGCAGCAGGCCGTTCACAGTGACGCCGAAAATGTCAACAACGCTCATGCGTTCTCGATTGCTCAGGTCCAAGAATGCGCAACTCCCCTAGAAGTCTCTGCCCGAACAATCATTCCCGGCGTTTCTGACATTTTCAGCGCCTCCATGCGGCGGTCTAGGTAGTGGTACGGAAGAAATCTAGCTTGGCTTTACGGAGACGAGATGTAATAGCATTGCCCTTGTGTCTGTATGTGTGTGTTGCTTATCTACAGTCGAGGTTTACACTTGCCTTCACCGACCCTCGCCCCGACGTACGTCCATTCAAGGTCTTCTACTGAACCAACTGTTCCGCTCAATTCAATAAAATGATTTTCCCCAGGCATAATATCAAAGCCGTTGTCACTGAGCTTCATACCCACCCTCTCCGCCAAAACAAATCCCTTGACAGGCAAGTCTGCTGACACTGTAACTTGGTCTCCGGATGGCGAAACCTCGACGTTGACCTTTCGATTTGACAGGTCGAGGTACTTGAAAGGTTGTGGCCACGCCGTGTCCGTGGCAACAACCTGACCGTTAATACTGATGGTGGCGTAGATAATGAAGGGTTCATGGTGTTCTGGTCCTTGATCATCCGGTTGGTTGAACGACGCGATGTGTTTGTTCTGGAAAATCTCAGTCGTGCTGTTGGGCTTTGCTGAGATTTTAGTATTGATGCCCTCGCCGATAGACTTCCCTGATCGAATGGATATGAATTTGACAGTCACATCTACCTCGATGGGGTCTTGTCGAAAACTCGATATCCACAGATCAAACTCATCCGTGTTCATCGAGGTGGTATCGGCATGACCTGAGGTCCATTCCGGGCACTTGCGAGCGATACCGACATCGAGAGGCCTCAGAGCTCGTGAGATGGCGTAGAATGCTGGCTTCTTCACCAGATAGTAGTCGACGATCGCCCATGACATGGTTGGCCAGCAGTCATTGAGTTGCCACACAAGCACACCACCACACTTGCGCGCTCCAGCATCCCCCCACATCCTTCTCCATGACTTGTAGGCATACCGCATTGTCTCTGCCTGAAGAACCTGGGTGATGTGGGTGAAGGCATCTAGTCCTTGTGGAACACGAAAGTTCTCTGCAACATATGTTAGAAGACGGCGCTCATGGTAAATGGCTTTGTTGCGGAAATCCATCATCGCAGAGCCTGGATATTGTTGCGCTGGGTCTGTGATTACCCGGCGAATGGACTCGACATGAGGGTAGGCTTCCATTCCGAACTCACTGACGAAACGACCTGCAAGTTGGGCCGCGTCTTGGTATCTTCGCATTTGGCCATGCCAGACTGTATTGCGTTAGAGACTAGCTGAGAATAGACAGGTTTGCCATTACTTACTATCCCACTGATGGATGTCGCCAACCGAAGGGTCGCTTGAGATTCGGCCATGGCTCCAGGGACTCCCTGGGTGATATATGCAAGAAGGGTCCTCCTCCTGCACCAGCTTTGGCAAAAGATACTCGTAGATGTATCTAGCTGGGAATGTAGATTTGAGCCATGAGTTTGGATCGGTATCTTCTGGTCGATACTCAAGCTTGTATCTCTCCTGTACCTGATAGTCCTCATTGTTTCCGGCCCAGATAACCATCGAGGGATGCGATCGAAGCCTCCTGATATTCTGTCTTGCCTCCTCTTCAATTGATCTGAGGAAGGAGGAATAAACCGGGTAACTGGCACATGCAAATGCAAAGTCATGCCAGATCAGAACTCCGAAAGAGTCACATGCGTCTAGAAAGGCGTCATCCTCATAGATGCCACCGCCCCATACGCGAATCATGATCTGATTAGACTCTACCACAAGCTTGACCCATTCCACATACTGATCCTTGGATATCTGTGCGAGATAACTGTCGCCGGGGATCCAGCACGAGCCGCCAGCGAACATGTCAATGCCATTGATGCGGAAGTAGAACGACTTGCCCAAGTCGTCCTGTTCTTGAACCAACTGAACATGACGAAACCCAATGTGCTTGGATTTGGTATCGAGCTTTTGGTCTTGGCGAAAGAGTTCTGCCACCAGCTGGTAGCGGGACTGTGATCCGTAGCCATGAGGATACCATAACAAAGGTTGGTCAAGCTGAAACGCAATCCTGACAAGTCCGTCTTCTGCAACTTGGCACTCTTGCTCGAAGGTTGTCTTGTCTTGATGCAGTAATGTGAGAACGAACTTGTCACCAGGTTTGCTGCCCTCGACTTGTGTAAACAAGTGTCCAGAGCAAGACTTGTGGTCCTCGGATAGCTGGTACTGCGCCCAGACGTCTTCAATTCTTGCAACATACTGCTCCAGAAGAACCGGGCGCCAGGGTCCAGCCGTCATCAGGATGGGCCCCCAATCCCAGCCCCAGTTGTACTGAGCCTTGCGTACAGGGACACGGCTTGCTTCGGTTTGGCGGACGTGAAAGACGTGCTCTGGATGTTGGTGGATGAGCTCCCGGCCACGCACTAATGCCGACTCGAAGAGAATCTGTAACTCATTCTCTTGGTCCGGGCGGAGAAGATTGGATATCTCGACTCTATGGGCGATATGCATGTTATCCGATTCCAAGATTTTGGATCCATTCAGAGTAACAGTTGCGAAGGTATCAAGTCCTTGGAAGACGAGACATGTTGTTGCGCCTTCCGACGGAGTTGTGTTGAACTGGATGCGGTAGATCCAGTCCTTCTCAGCAACCCATTGTACTTTCAGCTCATTGGCATCAACGAAGGGGTCGGGAATTCTACCCAAGGTTAGCATTATATGAGACAGAAGTTGAGGCTGCAAACCTTTTGTTGGCGAGGAGATCGATATGAACTTGGCTGGGAACCTGCGCTACAGGAATCCAAGGGTCTTGGGACTGGTCATCTCGCTGCTTGAGCGACCAACCAGTCGTCAACTCCCGAGTAGATTGTTGCATGCTGAGGAGGGGATAATGCCACTGAGACTCTCGTGATAGAATGGATGAGTTGGTTTCACAAGATTGGGAGAAGGAGTCCCCAAATGGATTCTTGGCTTGTGGAGTTGGACGATTGTTATTTCCGCCTTCCAAAAATGGCACGGAATTCCAAAGGCCCGCTGCCCTTTTCGGGCAGTGGCAGCGACAGCGGGGTCAACATGTTTCCGCTGGATGGGATGGGCCCAAGTTCGCAACCACCACAAAAAGAAGACGGAGTAGGCCAAAGACCAGAGGGGATTTGACAAACAATACACCGGCAGGCTAAATGGGGACCATGTTATCGTTTTCAGATCGTGAGTAAGTCGCATTGAAGTAATGCATGCATAATTGGCTCACCAGATTACCTACCAGTCCAGAACCATCGACACGAGGACGATTGCTGGATTGCGATCCACGGCAAGGTCTACAATGCAAGTTCCACCACGTCACTTATTCAGTGCATTTATTGAGTCATTTCTAGGTTACGAGTTTTTTAGGACTACATCCCGGTGGAAAGGCCATCATTCTTCGACACGCCGGAACTGACGCAACAAATGCCTTTGAACAAGTTCACCCAATTGAGCTTCTTGGTGAATACCTGACTCCCGAGGATCTTGTTGGCGAATTGGACCCCGGAGCGAGAAACAAGATGAAAAATGAGCAGACGACTGCTCAATCGCCACCAATGGCAACAATATTGAGCATCGAGGAGATGCAGCGCTTGGCTCTACAGCGCCTGAATCCCAAGGCCTTGGCATACTATGCATCTGGCACAGATGATGAGATCACCAAGGTCGCCAACGGGACCATTTTCAAGTCCATTCTCTTACGGCCAAGAGTCTTTATTGACTGTACTCATTGTTCGTTATCAACAAATCTTTTGGGTAACCACGTTGGAATGCCGATATTTGTCAGTCCAGCAGCCATGGCGAAGCTGGCTCATCCTTCGGGAGAAATTGGAATTGCCAAGGCTTGTTCAAGATTCAGTGCCCTCCAGATTATCAGCAAAAACGCATCTACCTCTGTGGCTGATATTGTACGTGCAGGCCCAAATGCTGTCTTTGGCTGGCAGCTGTATGTCCTCAAGGATATCAAGGCTACTGAGAGGACCCTGGCGCAGATCAGGACCATCCCTCAGATCAAGTTCATCGTTTTGACTTTGGATGCTCCATTTCCTGGGAAACGGGAAGCAGATGAACGTTACAAGGCAACCGAGCCTCCGCGGGCTTGGGGAACTGAGTCTGCTCTGACCTGGCACAAGACATTGGCATGGCTGACGACACAGACCCATCTTCCCATCGTGCTGAAAGGTACTCAACTCTCTTGTGTACAAGATTCTTCAAGAGGCGCTGACGCAGTTCAAAGGCATCCATACCCATGAAGATGCTTTCATAGCATCCAAATTCTCGGCTGTCAAAGGCATCATTCTATCAAACCATGGTGGCAGGGCTCTCGATACCGCCAACACCCCCATACAAGTTTTGCTCGAAATCAGAAAATTTTGCCCTCAGATTATGAGTCAAGTTGAGGTCTGGATTGATGGTGGCATCAAGCGAGGCTCGGACGTGGTCAAGGCCCTGGCTCTGGGCGCCAAAGGAGTTGGGCTTGGGCGAGCGGCTCTCTATGGATTGGCAGTTGGTGGGGAAGATGGGGTATACAGATCTCTTCAAAGTATGTTTCTATCTCATATATTTGCTGAAGAGGTACTTATCAGCAACCTAGTTCTTGCAGACGAGGCCATCACCACTATGAGGTTACTCGGTGTTTCTTGCGTAAGTGAACTTCGATCGCAGCATGTAAGTATGAGTCAAATTATGTTGGATCCAGCTGACGCTCTATTTCAGGTTAACACTGCTGCACTTAACTCCCAATTGTACGATGGGCCAGCGGGGCTTGAGGAAGCCGAGCCTGTTTTTAGGGCTAGACTGTAGACTGTAGTTGGAGTTACCTTTCGTTATCCGTTGCGTGATTCTCTATAATTGCATATGGTGCACGACCCTCATTTGTTTATAGTTGTCTGCAATGCCGAGCCCACAAGAGACCATCAGTCACAACATCAAAGGATCCAGTTATCAGTACATGACGGCATTAGGACCTCCGTAAAACACTGTAATCCACCTCTATGAAACCGCTCATTCTCTTACCGTAGGACCAACTTTATGAAAGAGACAGTGTGTGTGTGTGTGCTAACAGTCGTGCCTCACGTTAGAGGATGACTTTTTAGTTCCCCCGGAGCATGGGGTTCATCTCCACACTCGCCATCTTAGACGAAGATTCAAATTTCCGTGTGACGTTTTCGTCCTAGCGTTGATGTTCGGCGGGGAATCCCCATGGGGTTCGGAGAAGCCTCCGCTGCAACGTTGACACTATAAGAACCCGCAAGCTTTCAAGTCTGTTTGAACAAGATCTGCAGAGCCAGACTATCACGCAACAACTTGCCTGGTATCCATTTTCTTCCGCCAAAATCCTTGCAACAGGTTAACAGTTGGGAAACATGGACAAGGCGACGGAAGACCCCGCCCTTCATGAGGTTGAAAAGATGGAAAACCCGGCGAACACGATGACGACCTATGCCAATATCATGGCTAAGAACAAGCCGAGCCCTCGAGGCCCCGGCTACATTAAATTGTACATGCTCGCCTCGGTTGTTTTCTTGTGTTCTACCATGAACGGTAAGCTGATACCTACCATCAAGGACTCGACTCTTGGAAAGCCCTAACGACTACCAGGATTTGACAGTTCTTTGATGGGCTCCATCAACGCGCTGCCCAACTACACCGACTATTTCGGCCTACCGGAGAATGGCAATGCCAGTACCGGCATCGTGTTTGCCATATTTCAGGTATGAACTCACAAGAGTCAGTGATAACACACGTTAATTCTTGGGCTAGATTGGCCAAATGTGTGGGGCGCTCTTCATTTGGATGACCGACTGGTACGGACGAACTTGGCACATCTTCTTCGGCTGTCTTGGCGTGTGCGTCGGTACCATCGTGACATCTTTATCAACAACACTCCCCATGTTCATCGCGGGGAGGTTTCTCCTATCCTTCTTTGCCACATGTGCGCATACTGCAGCTCCTTTGTACCTGGTTGAGCTCGCACCGGCAGCTTACCGCGGGACGATTGCAGGAATGTATAATACCTTCTACAATGTTGTAGGTTTTCCCTGCGTGTTTGTCTCTGAAGTATACTGCTAATACACTGGTTATTTTAGGGCTCTGTGTTTGCGACCTCCTCAGTGTATGCTTGTCATAAATATCTCGCCCACAAGGGTGACATTGACTGGAGGCTTCCACTTTGGCTTCAAATGGTCTGCCCAGGACTGGTTGTTCTTCTGATCAAATTTTACCCAGAGTCTCCCAGATGGTAAGTAGTGGATTATACAGCTTACGAGTTCTTCTTATCTCCTGACCTTTGACCACAGGCTGGTTGCCAAAGGCCGCCACGACGAAGCCAAGACTATTCTTGCCAAATACCATACAAACGGCGATATCCATCACCCGCTAGTTGCCCTCGAAATGACAGAGATGGTATCTACTGTCGATGTAGAGCATGAAGCTTCTTGGAAAGATCTGTTTGATCTTCGTGTTCTTGTCGAGTCCCGTTCTAGTCGCTACCGACTGATGCTCAATATTGCTTTCTCTTGGTTTGGTCAATTTAGTGGGAATAAGTACGCAATGCTGCCCTGCCCTTGTAAGAAATGAGTAACTTGCTAATTGTCTTCTCAGCATCGTCTCATATTATCTCCCTATCATGCTCAACGGCATTGGCATAACAGATACGGATACCAAATTGATTCTAAACATCGTCTACGCCGTCGTTGGCTGGACTGCTTCCATCGTGGGCTCCCGACTTCACGATGTTGTCGGGCGTCGAAAGATGCTCATTACCGCCACAGCTGGTATGACGGTATGTCTCGCAATTGTCGCAGGCTGTGCGGCGGGATACACAAAATACGGAAACCAGCCCGCGTCAACCGTCAGCATTGTCTTCATTTTTATGTTTGGTGCCATCTTTGCCTGCGGTTTCACTCCGATGCAGCCCATCTATCCCGCCGAGGTCGTGAGCAACAAAATGCGAGCAAAGGCCATGGGCACCTTCAAATTGACGGCAGGAGCAGCTGGGTTTCTTAATACGTTTGTTGGTCCGATTGCTCTCTCCAGTGTACGTAAAGCCCCTTCGTCTTGATTATCGGATACTAATCAGGTTGTTCTGTTCAGATCGGATACTGGTTTTATGTCTTCTTTGTGTTCTGGGACACATTTGAGATGACATTCATGTACTTTTTTTTCGTTGAGACCAAGGGGTCAACATTAGAAGAGCTTGATGTCATTTTTGAGGCAAAGAATCCGCGAAAAGCCAGTGTTGAAGCCGCAAAGGCACGGAAACGGATCATTCAGCAGGGAAGGGGATCGGTCTAAGCCGTAACGCTACGGGCGATGCGCTGGCCAGGTTGTATAAGGTGCTATAGTTAGAGGCATCATTGGTATCATGGAACATTATTTCAATTCTTTTCATAATCGCGAGAATATTTCTACAATAGGTACCTAAGGGGGTGACGTTTTTGGAAGGGTTAACGTTACTGTGGAAATATTATCTTCCGTTCCATTTGGTGTGGACGCTACAACGGGCCATTGCCCACAGTTCCCCAAAGGATCTTAACTTGAACCTTTTCTCGCCGCCCATACACTACCCATAAGGAAAGACTATAAGAAGTGCGCCCCAACGTCGTACCCGCCAATTGATCATGTTTCATACCTTTCAAAGCCAGACTGGAGATGATCCTCTGCCGCCAGGTGCCGAGCCGGAACCTCCTGTGCGAAAAGTTAACAGGTCATGCTCTGAATGCACCCGTCGAAAGGTGAAATGCGATGGCGGCCATCCTTGTTCGAGTTGCAGATACTACAAAGTCTCCGAAGATTGCGTTTATAGACAACGGAGTAAACGCCAAGCTACAGGCAAGAGGTATCACGCCCCGTTGTCCAAGTTTAGTTATCCGGCATCTAAAAATCTAGTCACTGACCCTTGCCACTCTATCACGTTCCAGTGCTCTGGATAAGACTACAGAAACACTTCGACGTCAAGCCAGTGTTCTTAAACTTCTCTTCCCTCATCACGGGCTTGATGAATTGGTTGATAAGGATCGAAATGATCTCATCCAGCTCATATCGCCCAAAACAACACCAGAGCAAGCCAATGAGGAGACAACACTACAATCACCCGACCCGCTACCCATGACCGGATCATCT
Organism: Fusarium sp. NRRL 66088; assembly: GCA_013186415.1. Taxonomy (NCBI): domain Eukaryota; kingdom Fungi; phylum Ascomycota; class Sordariomycetes; order Hypocreales; family Nectriaceae; genus Fusarium; species Fusarium sp. NRRL 66088. The sequence continues at coordinate 22,740 of JABCKD010000675.1, read as the reverse complement.
GGGATATCAGGGAACCTTGAAGATGTACAAAGCTCGCCAGAGGATTTGAGCATCGAGGAATCAGGCGAGGAGGAGAGACATTGGCATGAATCGGCTCAGGATCCTGCCACCATTGCAGCCAGCGATGACATCAACGCCCTCAGTCTAGCTGGTGACCGACATCGCCGCTCATACCTAGGAATTACATCTGTGAGCGCATTGTTGAAAGCTTTGTTTCGCCTTTGCCCAACAGCCAAGGATCTTGCTGTCGAACAATCACAGACTTGGCCCGGCGTTCCGCAAGATGAGCCTCGCCCGTTCGTGCTGAACCGTACCCCTGGTTCTCTTGCGGCACCCGATTCTTTGCGCGAGCAACGCTATATCGGTTTCTACTTTGAGCACATTCATGCTATTACACCTCTGGTCGACGAGGAATCATTCAGGAGAACTTTCGCCGCTGGTGACGGGCAAAGCCCAGCGTGGCTTGGTCTCTGTAACATGGTCCTCACCCTAGGCTCCATTGCCTCGGGGAGCGACACTGCCCATATCCAGTATTACAACCGGGCTCGATCGTATCTCGATCTTGACTCGCTTGGTTCCGGGAACTTGGAGACCCTGCAGGCGCTGTGTCTGCTTGGCGGATACTATCTCCATTATCGCAACTCACCTAACATGGCGTATGCAATCTTGGGCGCTGCACAGCGCTTAGCCATCGCCCTGGGTTTGCATAGAGAGTCTCCGATTCGTGCGGACCACAAAGACTCCGAAGCAGGCCAACGTTACGTGGCTCGGGTCGAAATTCGACGGCGAACATGGTGGAGCCTTTACTGTCTCGATACGTGGGCTAGCATGACCTTGGGTCGCCCAACTTGTGGACGATGGGATACCAATACCATGAACACCTTACCACCGACACTTCTAGGGCCCGATGATCACTGTGCAGTATCACTCAGAGAGAGCTCACGGATGTGTCATATCTGCAACCGTCTTCAAGACCGATTTGCTCAGTCTACGCGAATCGATACCCACGAAGCACTGGCCTTGGACTCTGAACTACAGAACTGGTACGACTCGCTACCTGCAATACTCAAGGACACAACCGATGTCCCTCCTCGAATCACTGTCGCACGCGAGTTCTTGCGTAACAGATATTATAGTGTTCGCATGATTCTATCTCGATGCTTTCTTCTGTATCGCGCTCACGAGGATATGAAAAGACACACCCCTAACCTGGCAGAGAGCCAAATGGTCGACATGTGCAGAGCTGTTGCAGCAGAAGCCATCGATGCCATTGCACTTCATTGGGTCCCGAACCGAATCCAAGTCTGGAACTCGGCCTGGTACCTATTTCAGGCATGCTTGGTTCCCCTCCTCTCCATCGCCATGGAGACATCATCCAACTCTGCAGACTCTGAGCCGGAAACCGTCATGGCCTGGCGTACAATGTTGAACAAAGCATTGGAAGTTTTTGTAGACATGAAGCTGTGGATGAGGGTTTCTGACCGCACTCCGGATATCGTGGCTGTCCTATTCCAGGCTGTGTCGCAGGGCGCTGAGGGAACTATTCGTACGCCTTCGGTGACTGACGCAGGAGCACATGTTTTTGGATGGGCTGATGAACAGTGGACAGAGATGGATTGGAGCTTGTTTCTCGGTGATGAGGATATCTCTCATAATCTGTTTTCGTTCACATAAAAAGCAGCTGAAGAGGCCTAATTCTTTCCTCCTTCCTAAATCATCTTCGCCGCTGTCTTATTTGTCTCGGCATCCTAGGGACCGATGCCACCTGCAGAAGGGAAGACGATGCGGTCGAGGCCGTTCTGGTCCATCCAGTCCTCGAGGTACATCTTGCGCGCGGCTTCAACGGCGTGAAGTGTTTCGTTGAGACCTTCAAGATCATAAAGTCCCGTCTCATTCCGGTGTTTGACCATGTCGACATTCCACGTGTTGTATTCTGAGCGATTGTTCAGGGAATTTCCGTAGCGATCGGGAACGGTCTCGGGCCACTGAGGAGAGATCAACAGCGGATCAACAGCTGTCAGGTTTGGCAGTGCTGGATCATTGACCATGCGATAGTAATCATCCCAGGAGTACGGTGCAAGATTCTCCGAAGAACTGATGGCGGTGCTACCAGCAGAGCCTGGTAGCTGATAGTCTATCTTCCAAGCCACCGAGGCTGGCTTCGACTTGAACTCGGTAACAATAGGAAAGTCGACTTCTTCCACGGTGGCCCCCACAGATTCCAGAGTGCGACGAGATTCATTCTTATTTTTTTTACTACTAGATTATCTAAGAGCTAATATTTTTAATAATAAGTTAATTATATAAATATAAGGCTTATTTATTAAGAGAACGTTTTTAAATTAAACCTTTAAAATATTAAAAAAAGTTAGAAGACTTATAGCTATTTAAGCATAGTAGTAGTAACCCGAGCTTAAACACAATTCTAATACTATACTACTAAGCTCTAAGCTATTACACAATACTGACATTCCTATCTTCCAAGTTTCGCTTACCTTTGCTATTCCATTTTATCCAAACACGGCCACCATCCGACTCTACCGGATCCCTCTCTATTGCTGAAGCAGCTGATTGCCATGTCTCAGCTCGAATAGGCTGGCTTTTCCCCCCAGCGTATGCCTTTTGCTTCTGCTGCAACCGGGCCTTTCTCGCTTGCAATGTCCTCGAGATGCTATCTTGGATGGCCTCTCCCTTGTACCCGTAGAGGAACGCCAACGTGAAGACACCGATAGTAACTGGAATGCTGACAATCCAAAAGATGCGTTGATTGTGCTCAATGTCTCGGATGTCGGTTGTGTTCATCCCAAAGAAACTAGATGTGAATGACCTATAATTTGTAAGTAGTGAGAAGCGTCGCCATCTAGGTTAAACTCACAAAGGCAAGAAGAACAAGGTGACAATAGTAAAAACCCTGATGGCTTTCCCGTGTCCCTCCTCTAATATTTCAATCGTCTGCTTCACCTGCTCCTTCAACATGCTCGCCTTCTCCTGCAGCACTCGTATCTCCTGACGACGAACACGCAGCTTCTTCACCTGCGTGTCAATGTACCGCGACTCCACGTCAAACAGACCTTCTCGAGTCGTGTTCGTGATCCTGTATGAGTCTGGCGAGAGCAAGTCTCTATAGTTGCGAAGCCCCGTCTCCTGAGAGGAAACTAGCTTAGCTAGCGCCTCGAGTTCATCCTCAAGACTGTGAATGTCGAGAAAGATGCGTTTTTGAGGCCGTCGACTCGCTTGGTATCGCAGCTTCGACATGTACTTTTGGTAAACCTCGATGGCACCTGTGCAAGTATCCGGCACTATCGGTCTGTTCTGAAGACTGATTGCTAGTGCGGCAACTAGAAACTCGGGGCCAATGGCGTCAAGGCCAAGAATGTCAAAGTTGCGCGGCGTGGTTCCCAGAAGAATGATGTCGTTCTTGGCGGTTTCCAATAAATTTTCTGCACTCCTGCACGCCTTTTGTCTTCGTTCTCGCATCCTCGCGGACTTGAGATGAAGGTCCCCGTCGCGTGTCTCCGTCGTTCTCAACTCTGCCTTATTCAAGATCGACAGTTCCTTGGCCATCATAATGTACATGGAAATGATTTCTTCAAAGGCATAGACGAGGTTCCTTGGGAGAGATAAGTTCGAATCTGATGTGTTTTCGCGCGGGGAGGTAGTGGCAACAAGGCAGTGCAGTTCATGAGTTAGAGCCTTGAACTTGAGCAAGAATTCGATGAAGCCCTCAATATCCCCAACCAACGTCTTCCATTTCATGTCATCACCAAACTCTGTTGAGGGTTGCATCCATACAAAACAAGGGTCATCGTGTGGCTTCTCCCTTTTCCCCGAGTTGGAGTTGGGACATTGGATGTGCTGGGAATGTAGATGCTCAAAGGCCTCTGCCGGCGAAGCATACTGTGTCTTGGTTGCGCATGCTTCGCAATCAGAGAATGCCGTTCTAGACGTTGGATTGTCAGGTGTTCCAGTAGGCGCGGGAAATTTACGTATCGTCCACTGTACTTGCTGTTCGGTGTTGACGAGGGACCATGCAACTTGCTATAGTCGTAGTGAGCATACATTTGGTAAAGGGAAACTACAGACTTACTCTCAGAATCTCATCTACCGAGCCCCAGAATTTCTTGCTGATTTGATGAACTAGTACACTCCCTTCCCTGGGAAGAAACTCCCATAGCAAGTCTTGAGACACTTCGATGAGTCTCTTCATGACCACGTATTGTTGGTGAAACATCTGTACAGAGTGCCGCTCTCGAGTCGGGTTGGGTTTCGGTTTCTCAGATCTATAACTGGATGGTTGGGCGTCTTCGTCTGGTTGAGGTTTATCTTCTTCGGGGGTTATCAATGGTTGAGCCGTCTTTGCTTTCGGTGGTGGTTGATCCTCCCCTTCGTCGGTCACCTCCACAGCCTTTGGTTTGTGTGCCTCTTTGCTGCTCCGTTCGTCCTTAGGCGAGGTATTCTCTAGAGGCAGAACCTCTTCGGCATGGCTTCTTGCAGACGGCACTGTTTGACCCTCAGAATCTAATGGCCCGTGATCATTCTTTTCCATCTCTGGAAAGATCTCATCGGCTGGTAGCTCTTGGAGTACGGGCTCCTCAGGGGGCTTTTGCTCCTCGATTTGACCTAGGTGCTCGTGCCGTTGAAGAAGATCCTCCATGGTGCAAAGATACGCCTGGTCATACAACCGACCAATCCTGCCATCAGAGACTAGCCTGTGCAGCCAGCTCAAGACTCGTACTGCCCTCGTGTCAGAATCCGGTGCATTGGTGCCTTCTTGGTCAGTCTTTGGCGTCCATGTAAAGAAAGGACGCTTCGTGATGCCAGTAGAGGGGTTCTCGTTGGAGGGAGAATCTGGGTGTCTTGTCAGCTAGACGATAGTGAGGTTGTGTTCGTAACACCATCGTCATACCATCTCTATACTCTTCACTTAGTTCTAGCAACTCGTCACACAGCTGAGGACTCAAAAGCTTTTGCAAGACAATTGTGTCTCCCTACTACTGTTAGCAAGCATTTTCCACATCATGACATACATGACTACATGCTCACCCCAATCTTAAATGGGTAGCCAAGATCATGAATCGCTCGGATGGAAACCATATGGGAAGGGATTTTAGTCGTTCCCAAACTTGGATACTCGTACCACTCCCCATGGGAGTCTCTGTCAGGGCTCGATGAGTCGCCACCATCCATTTCCCGAAAGAACCTTCTCTTTAGCCTTTCCTTTGACCTACTCCATCTTGCAGAATCGGAATCGGAGTCGCTGTCACTGCCATAATTTATCAAGGGAACTGACCCGTACCCACTTCTTTCACGGTTTCGATCTCGTGATCCAAAGGTTCTTGGCTCCGTATCACGGTCAGTATCCTAGGTATGATTAGCAAGTGAGGCTCTAAACCTTAACCACGACACTTACCCTTGATTTGCGGGGGTCATCAGTTTTCGGTGCTCTATCTGACGACTCAAAGTTGAAAACCTCGGGCAATGCTGGTCTATTTGTAGAATCATTCACAATCTTGGCGTCTCGGACTGTTCGTGTTTCACGAATGACTTCTCCCTCTCGGCGAAAAGGACTGTTTCCTCGCACCGACCTAGAGACCCCCATAAGCTCCTTTCCCTTCGCTCGGACTGGGCTTTGACGTCTTTCAGTTTCTCTGCGTGATATCATACGTCTTGGTCGAGAAATTGGAGGTGGCGGGGGGCTAGCTGAACGTGATCGAGTGCGTGCAACTCGCTCAACTTGTTTAATCTCCCGTGTAGGATCTTCGGAATCTCGTCTTAAAGGTCTGCGGTGACCTTCTTGAGTTGTGATTTGCCTACCCTCGATCTGCCTTCTAAAGGTTTTCGGCCGCCGGATAAGCTGCATGTTGTCATGGTTCCAAGGCCCGGCTGCGGCTGTGCTGTGGTCGCCGGCGTCTAGTGGCACGTCATCGTCGGTTTTTGGGACATGTTGTTGTCGTGGTTGAGGTACGCTTGGCTCACTACCGTGCGGCGAGGGCTCCCTCCTAGCTGCTGACCCTTCTTCTTCTCTTGTACTTGAATACCGACTGTGTAGTGGAGGTATCTCTGGTCTGGGATTAGGAGGCGAGGTTTCTCTCCGGACCACTGTCCTATTCTCAGGCCTATACCTCCACAAGTCTTCGAGGTCCTCTCTCTCGCGCCGGACTAAGTCTCTGTCACCCTCTCTGGAGTAGTACTCACCGGGATCGCGGCTGTATTCCCTTAACCGTGACCCAGCCCTGTGCTGGGATAGATGCAAAATCTTTGGCATGACATAGAATATTGTCTGCTCAACGTTACCGGATTTGAGAAGCTTGAGCCATTTCTGTGGGGTGATGGTCTCCATGTTTTCGTCGAGAAGGTCGTAGTCTGTGGCATCCCAACCAGGTCGTCGAGCAAGCGAAACGGCGTCTCGGAGAAAGTCCTAAATGCCAGATTTAGCAGTAGATAGATGCTTAATAGCATGATCAACATACCACATAGTTCGAGCCCGCGTCAATGACAATGTTGTAGTGACGCATGTTCTCGTCCCTGACCGGAAGAGTGAGCGGCTTTTCGAGGAGTGAGGCTTTCAGATCAACCTCTACGAGATTTGCACGAAGATCTTCCAAAGAAAGCTCGGAGAATGTGATGAGGAGATCTATAATAATTAGATTGGTGGGCAACAGTGGATCATGTTGAGTGGTCATACCTGAGCCAACCAGTAAACACCAGAGCTGGGGGACATGCAATTCATCCTTTGATGCCCCAAGGTCCATCTTTCTCGCAATATCCGGATGTTGTTGATCATCTCCAACGTCAAATCCGTACAGACTTTGCAGGAGGCTCATCATGTAATAGCCTTTGTCCAAGCCGCTGAGGGAAGAATTTTTAGAAAGGACAAGGTAGGAGCTGGAAACGAATATGACTGGTGGAGTTTCGGATGTTCCTTCAGTATCGTGTTTCCCTATACAACGAAAAACAGAGCCTGGTTGTGGGTGAAAGCTTTGTCCATCGGATTCGTAGGAGTGGTTCGTCTGGACCTCTTCAAGGACCTTGCCGGCGACCTGTCTCAGTTCTTGTGAGATGAAGGGGGATTTGACAAGAAGTTTCTAAGAAGATGTTAATATCTCGGTCAGTAGCACATGACTGCATCGTTACCTTGAGAATGTCAAATCTGAGGCACTGTCGCTTGAGATGGCTACCAAATGAGGGTTAATGAAACTTTTTAGCAAACTCTCGTCATACTCACATCCATTTCATCTGTATCACGGGTGATTCGGCGAGAATAGTGTCAATCCTAACGGGACACACAAGCTTGATCTTCTCTCGACCATCTTTGTTGACGATGTACTCTGATGCATGTACAACGTGCAGACTGACGTTGCCATCATTTTTATCGTCCCAAGCCGACTTAAAATCCTGCCATTGACTGTTGATTGTGCCTTCAGTGAGATGATTTGGTTGCTGAAAGATTTTTGGAATCATGTACGTCTGGGATAGACCCTCTGTTTCGAGTTTGTCGTATGTGAACGGACTGTACCCATCTGATGCGTCTGATGTTCCATCGAGGAAGGAAGGGCGGCGACTATCATAGAGGGAGACGGACGCGGGGCGCGATCTTCGATAAGGTACTTCATATCTTCCTCGCGTTGGGGAAATGGAACGCATGGAGGGTGAGCGACCTCTCTCTTTGTATCTTTGTCGCGGCGGGGAGATGAAGCGAACAGGAGGTGAGCGACTTCGCTCCCTATGTCTCACTCCTACTCGGACCCGCGAGACTGAACGAGGTATGCGTGGTGGTGGATAGTAATCATAGTCGTCAAAACTAAAGGCGCTCATGTTGGCGCAACGCAACCAGAGGCTGAGTAAGATAGATATGCCGTATTTCTTATTAGAATGAAATAAGAAGGAAGGATAATAAGAGTGGGGTTAGGACAGGACAGGATTTAAGAGCGTTCATATACCCTGTTTGTGAGATTTGCGTGCGGGGAGGCGTCAGCAGCTGAAAAGGACCGTTGTACAATCAGATCATTGTAACAAGGCGCAGCCTGCGAGTCCAATAGGATTGCCGAATGAGGGATGTGCAGCTGCGCCTAGGTCAATCGCGGGGCTCTACCGCGTTTGAAGTTGAAAAAGCGACGCAAAGCAGGCCGGAGTACGGCTGCCGAGAGGTCAACTACTGTATCACGACTGTCTGCGGCCGCCGAGGGGCCAAGCCTTGGGCATGCCTGTTGGGGAATTCATTGACAAGGTGTGGCCTCCTCTTGCTGCTGAGGAGGAGCACGTAATTGTTGGCGCGATTGGCCCTGAGGAGGAGTTCGTGGATAGGGCCAAGTGGCGTAGAGAGCGGTTTGAGCTTGTAGGGGCCCATATTGAGTCACTTTCAGCCGTGAAATGGCAAACCAAGACGTTGGAAATTCAGTCTCCTGTCACTCTTTGTCATAAAACACCCTTGTTATTCTACACCGACCCAACAACAACAGAGGTACCCTTCAGTCCATCCGCCTCGGCAGAAACAGTAACCGAACCCGTAGTCCCAGAGTTTAGACGAACTATAGCAAGAGCAAGGCCGTTAAATGCACTCCTGGTATGTGATGGGAAAGCCACAAAGTCGGCCGCGTCCCCATTGTCCGTTGCGATGATCTCCCCTGGACCAGAGATGGAGAACCGTATCTCGTGATTCGCCCGTGGTGCCACAAGTCCTTTGTCGTTCGTCACTTCAAGAGTGATGAATGCCAAATCCTCACCATCAGCTCTGATGTTCCCTCGATCCGCCGTTAATCTCAACCTCGACGGCTTCCCTGCAGTCGTGACAGTATCATTCGCCCATTCCTCCCCGTTTCTAAAAGTGACGACATGCAGCTCCCCAGGTTTATAAATGACATGATCCCATCTGAACCGATAAGCATACTCATCTCTTGTTCGACGACCCTGCGAGCGGCCATTGAGAAACAGCTCTGCCTCATCAGCCTCGGAGAATACATGAACGGGCGTCACCTCGCCCACGCGCTCAGGCCAAGTCCAGTGAGGCAGAATGTGAGCAATGCGCTCATCAGATTGCCAGCGAGTCTGATACAACCAGAACCGATCCTTCTTGAATCCCGCCAGATCCACAATGCCAGAGTAGGAACTCCTCGCAGAGTAATAAGGCGTCGGCTCACCGATGTAGTCGAACCCCGTCCAGACAAACTCCCCAGCGACATACGGGTTACGGTCCTGCTCTGCAAAGACCTTGTCGGGGGATGAACCGAAGGGCGCGGAGTAGAGCTCGTAGGCGCTGACCTGTTGGAGAGTCGAGTTGCCGCCCGAGGTGTCGTTTACGGGGGCGCTGCTGTAATTTGTGACGGGGAACAGGTGGACACCGCGAGAGCTGAGTGTGGATGCTGTCTCGGAGCCGAGGATGAGCTTGTCCGGGTACGCTTTGTGATAGTCGGGGTAGAGGGGGTGGGTATGAATGCCTTGGAGGTTGGAGTATGCTTCTGTGTTTCTGATTCCGGAGCCTTGGTAGTTGATGTTGAGAATGTCGAGGACCTCGGGGAAGGGCATGCCGGGTGTTGCGTAGTTCTCTGAGGCTGATGATGGTCTTGTCCAATCTTCTTCCCTTAATATGCCCTGAAGCATCTTTGATACTGCGGCTCCTTCTTCGGCGGTGTATTGCTCGCCTACTTCGTTCCCATAGCTCCACGAGATGATTGAAGGATGATTCCTGTCACGTCTTAAGAAGGCTCGGAGGTCTGGCTCATGCCAGTCGGGAAATAGCAAGTGAAAACCAGCCGAGGTCTTGTTGCGTTCCCAAGCGTCAAAGATCTCGTCGATGACCAGGAATCCCATCTTGTCCGTGAGGTCGAGAAGCTCAACTGCAGGTGGGTTGTGAGACATCCGGATAGAATTGCAGCCCATGTCCTTTAAGATTTCCAACTGTCGCTCGGCCGCTCGGACGTTGAACGCCATGCCTAGAGCGCCTAGGTCGGAGTGCTGGTTGACGCCTTGGATGGGCACCTTTTGACCATTCACGAGGACGCCTTTGTCTGGGTTGAATTCCAAAGATCGAATCCCAAATTGAGTTTCGTACTCGTCGATGACCCGATTATTGACCCTGAGCCTGGTAACTGCAACGTAGAGATTGGGCTGCTGAGATGGCGGCGGACCCCAAAGACGAGGGTTGGTGATGGTTGTGGAACTGTTGAGACGGGTGGTATCCAACGGAGATAGGTGAATCGTCTTAGATGGGAATGTTCCAACTCTTTTCCCAGGTTTTCCAGTTTCCGGATCGAGTGTGAAAATATTCGTCTCTACTCTGATTGATCTCCTCTTTTCCGCCTTGTTCTGAACCTGAACGGAAAGATCAAGTATTGCGGACTTTTTGGAAACATCCCGAGAAGTGATGTATGTCCCCCACTGAGATACCTGCGTCGGATCGGTGACAGTAAGCCAAACGCTTCTGTAAAGCCCAGCACCAGGATACCATCTAGACGAATCTGGGGCGTTGTCAAGTCGAATAGCCAGCTGGTTCTCACCGTATTCAATGAAGGGGGTAAGGTCAAGACGGAAAGAGTTGTACCCATACGGCCATCCACCGACGAGATGCCCATTCAGCCAGACCATAGCATAAGACATGGCGCCGTCCAAGTCGAGGTGGATTCGTTTGCCCCGAAGAGAGCGGGAAATGTCTAATTTGCGGCGGTACCAGCCTACTCCATGAACAGGCAAACGTCCCATGCCTCCACTGATGACAGGGTTTTCCCCTTCATAAAAAGGACCGCCGATGGCCCAGTCATGAGGCAGATTGACGCTCTCCCAGTCGTCATCTTGGTACGTGCTTTGAACAAACGGGATGTCGATCTCCGGATCTCCATCTGGCCTTTTGTGATGATGACTCTTGTCCTTAATAAATTCATTTCCAGAGGGGAGAATCCAATCTTTAAGGACTGTGGCGTTTTCGATCCGGTTTGGGAGATAATCGTAGACGATTCCATCTGGATTGGGGACCGATCGCCAGAACCGCCACCCTTTGTTTAGGTTGATACGTTGGCGAGGGAGCGAGGTTGCTTGAGTGTCTGTAATGAGGACTATGAATAAGAGCCCCAGCAGAAAACCCGGGTATACCATGATGGAGGTGGTTTTACGGATGACTGAATTACTTGGAAGTTGGTGGCCATTGGCGAGTTCCCGTCCTATGTACTAGAATTCGACTAGGTGAAAATAAAGTGTCCATATCCAGCCATCTCGTATCATTGGGGCTATTAGGCTAAAGATAGTGAGGGGTATAGATCAGGGCCTTGTCGGGTGCGGCTACGATCTCCTTAACAGCCGACTCCCCACGGGGTGAATGTCGATCATCACGAGACAATAGCACCATCTGCTTCTCAAAGGAGCTAATGCCGAAGATCGTCACAGAGAAGTCATTCAGGCTAAGTCTCAGTATTCAACTGCCGTCCCTGCCATCGCTGAACTTATCCGTCCGATGTAGCAACGAGGCGGATACTATAGGCTTAACTATCTCATTAACCTCCGTTAGCCCGGGTTATACCTGGTTTAGTGAATGTCCTCTTTTAGACTTATGGATGCTACGCTAGAACGAGACTTGAGAGTTCCGAGGCAGACCGAACTGCGATAGGGCATCCTGAGATCGCAGTGGTTGAGCATTGAGTCATCGACATCTAGCTAGCTAGCTCGAAACGTCTTCCCCTTCAAGGGTAGGATACTCCCACAACTCAAAAGAACACGGTTGAGTCATCGAAACACTGTGTCATGTGCACATTGAGAGAGAGCCGACTTGGACTTACTGTTCAAATATATGGACCGGAAATCGAGAACCCATCTCCCGGTACGCATCTACATTTGGATGCAAATGGTCCCCCGAATCGAACTCGGGACGCAGCTTATCCCCGTCTCCAATAACCGACGCAAAGTCAACGGCATAGTCAAAGGTCCGATTATTCAGAATCCAGTCATTCACCTCCAACCTCGTCTCCTCCCTCCTCGCATCCCCATACTGGCTTCCAGTAAAGGGCGTGATGGTCGCGCCAATGGTTCGCATATTCGCCTTCTTGCAGGCCGCGACTATCTCCGTGTAGGCATTTATAAGGCGCTCGGTGAGCTTCCGCTGCGTGAGGTCGTCCGTGGGAGAAGTCCCGATGTCGTTGACGCCTTCGAATACGAGGACGTACCTTGCGCCGTTTTGCTGCAGGGCGTCACGGTGGTAGCGCTGGAGGAGAGGGGGGCCGAGGCCGCCTTGGAGAACGGCGTTTCCGCCTGCGGCCTGGTTGTTTACGGCGATGTGCGATTTCTTTGATGCCTGCAGACGGGCTGCGAGGAAATCGGACCAGCTAGGAGCAGTAAGTATGATGGCACCTTTGATTATTTTGGACGTGAAGCCTTGAGGCCTACCGGTTGTTTCGATCATCTTCACTTCCACGCCCATCAGTGATACTGTCCCCCAAAAGAACGACTGAATAGTGGCTCTTTGGTGCCCAAGTCTCGACTGCGCTTACTAAATACCAGTGTCGAGTGCTGGCCTCAGAGACGGAAGATGCGTTGATAAGATTACCGGTCCCTATCCATGACGTCGTTCTACTGCCAGGATGGCCAGTGATCTTGTTGCCCAGCTGCCCGTCTTCAAGATATATCGACAGAGTAAGATTTGATAGAGGCGGAAGCCTGAAATGGACGGGATCGGAGTAGACAAATTCCCCTGGGCCGATGGTTGTGGACGCGGAACCTTCAAATGTCAGGCGACTTGTGGTGGATCCATCGATCTCTCCAACACCGGCATTTCCGTTGAGTGGAAGAGCAACCGATGCTGCCGTGATGGGTAAGGGAGTTTTGCCGAAGACGTTAGAGATCTGAATACGGATGCGTTCAGCCCGGATGGAAGTCCGGAGAGTCTGGCGTATAGTGCTGTTTCGGAACTGGTATGGAACATCTTCTCCTCCCTATTTTATACTTGAGTTAAGGCGTTTGATATGGAATGCCCACAATCGAATACTCACAAACGGGGGCGGAGCTAGATTCCCGATCTCGACCTCTTGAGGCATTGATGTCCATGTCCCTACCCAGTGTCTACCTTTATCTCGAGATGCGATAGTAATGCCTAGCATCCAAGCTGCAAGAAGCAGCCTCGCCGTAAAGAGTTTCATCATGCTTCTCTTCCCGTTAGAGTTGCAAATCGAAATACCAGGCTGCGGAATCTTAATCAATTAGAAAAAAGAAAAGCAGCCATTATAAAGCCTCGAGTTTAGGTCCCTATGGCACGATAATATCCCAAATGGTTTAATATTAAAACCCAAATATTAATAGCCGGCCGTTTTAGCCGGCCCGGATGTGACTCCCAAGTCGATCACCTTCTTCATGGAGCGACCAGCCCGTACTATGTAGCACTTTTCCTTCTAGACCAACTTAAATCCCCTTGGCTAATATTTGCCCGCGAATCAATTGGCTTGTCGGAGCCTTGGGTCCGTCCACCTTCTTCCGGCTAATTGAAGCGACCTTCTCCGCATAGTTAATGTCGGTTGAACGGCTAAGGCCCTGATGTAGGACTATAGTTAAAGGCTATCTAGATATCTATTAAGTAGTTAACTATAGCTTGGGCGCGGACATTGGTTATCAAGGTATGCGAGCTCTCTTAGAATGTGCACAAGTCCACCCTTATGGCTGACCATTGCTCGCGGGTACAAGCATCCCAGCAAACTTAGAAGCACGTAGATTTACCACACAATTTTTCTACTTTCTCGGCTCGGAATACTCGCAAGGAAAAGCGAAGGCGGCAGGTAATCCGATCCGCCAGATGCCTGGAGGTCTTGCGCTCGTTTCTCCAAACAAGATACCTGGTGTTCGTCCGATTAGCGCGGAAAAGGTCGTCTACACCATTTTTGAATAAGATAGTTAGAGCCTTTAGCTGTTTTGAGTTGCACCTAACCAATGATAATACATTCATTGACGAGGCCGAGTTTGCCTTTACTCTTCTATAGCTCTCATTTATACGAGTCATATTCGATCATGGTAGTCTTTAAACCCACATTGTATAAACTTATAGTTAGTGATATTTAAAATAGTCGATGGGCTTATTGGCAATCGAGAACTACCCAATGCTTTCTAAGAGGCAATGGCATTCTATTAGAAGTCCGCCAAGTCCAAGGCTAAAAGAATCCGCTGCCTAAAATAAGAATTGCCGAGCTACTGATCAACCATGAGGGCGGATCCAGGAACTGCGTGACCGAGCCCTTTCGGCGTTCCCCTACAGCTGAGTTACAAATCAGCCTTAGAGGCATCGGCACCAAGGTGGGCGGGCATGGTGAAGCTGAGCTATATAAGTAACACATTCAGAACACCATCATCATATCGTTCGAAAGAATGAATCAAATAATTCTTACTATTACTATAGTCTCTCACATATTAAAACATGGCACGCATCTTCATCACCGGGTCTGCTGACGGCTTGGGCCTCGAAGCCGCTCGTCAACTGAACCCAAATATGTTTTTATGATATTGTGGTAATTCATATCGTACAAAGTAGTACCTGAGTCGTGGTAGTGCTGGCCAAACCGAAACCCCGGCTTAGTGGGCCCTTAGTGAAGCCATTGGCTTTCGGTATTATGGTGGGCGAGGAGGGAAGGACAAGTTTGTAAGTGCATTATAGATATATAAGAGGCGTAAGATATCTCCCCACAGGGCTGAAACCCCTGACGGGATGAAGCACGGATGAAATCTCGGCCATGAGTCATACGGGGTGATACTCACCTGATTCAAGGCGCTTTCCTTCTGGCACGGGCCTTACCTTTGGTTATGGAGTACTCCGTACTAGGCAGCGACTAGAGGCGTTGGGTGTTGTCTTCTTGGGTGAGTGCTTACGAAGTGTCCAATCAGGAACTCGGATGAATACGAAAATACGACAGAATCTCGTGCCCAGGATGCGAAAAGTGTGGGTCTAAATTACCGTGATCGATCTCAGGAAGCCCTGAAATCCTACGGTAATCTCCTTCTCAACCTCAGGTATATCTTCACTTTGTATAAATCCCCCTCAGCTCGCCCTTTTGTTCAACCTTGTTCAACACCCAGGTTCTTCACATTGTCTGTCTATTGACCCATCAGTCACAAACCCAAACCCATCTAGACTTATACACGCATTCATTCCCCATCAACATGGCCCCATCCCAAGTTTTCTCTCAGACTCTGCGCTCCATCACCCGCACCAAGTTCACCCAGTTGGCGAGGCAAAAGGACGCCTACGAGTCCGCAAAGACCGCCCTTCTGCGTGATGCAGACGATGAGCCCAGCCCCAAACGGGCCAAGATTCTAGTCGACGGAGCTACCAAGCTATCCACCACCTCTTCATTGTCGCAGCAGCCCACAGTGGAGATCCTCCAGCGATTCCTCCTCCAGGCAGAAAACGACCCATCCGTTTCTCAGGAAGCTATAGAATCCTACGAGCATGACTTGCGTAACGAGCTAGACGCCTGCTCGGAAAAGCACCGCTTCGCTGAGCTGTACGCCAAGCTGATCGAAGAGTGGACCTTGACAAGTGAATCTGACTCTACCCAATCCCATGTTCCACGTGTTGAGAGCCAAGAGCAGCGCTCCATTTGGGAGCAGTACGTCTTTAACGCGAAGGAGGTGGATGGGGATGCTATCAAGACCTACCTGGGTAACCTCTTCCAATCTGAAGGGTCAGGCCACGTCAAAAAGGCCTACAATGATCTCGTGGAAACAATCAAGTCTTTCCAAGAAGCCTGGGATGAAGACGCTCATTTTAGCGAGGATTCCCTGCAGCATTGTATCCAGGGACTCCTGAGGTCTGATCTTTTGAACGACGAGAAGCGCACGACCCTCAACGACTTCCTTGGTAACAAGGTGGTTCTTCGCGAGATCGCAGATGTCCTCAACATGCGTATGCGGACCCGAGCTTCGTGGGAATGGGATGGTGATTGCACCGTCGAACCTCGCCGGCATCTCAACGGCCGCTACCGCTTCTACCCGGATGAGGATCTCCTCCAGTCCCTGTTCCTCTACTACATCGGCAGGAAATGGTCCGTTACGTTGCGCCAGGCAGCTGAGACCTTTTGCAAGCAGCGCCAGGTGATGAAGCCTGCATTTCCCGCAATGAGCAAAGAGGAAGCTCGCCGTCGAGAGCATTTCCTCGGATCAACAGAGGTCAAGACTATCGACTTCTCTCTCTCGAACCTCCTCGACGAGCATTTTAATAAAGAGATCTTTCTAGATCAGCTACCCCTCAAAATGGATGAGCAGCGAGGCGGTTATGACGACGACAAGGAGAGCGAAGAGGATAACCGCAAGTCTCCTATTGCAGTGGTTCAGAAACTACTACAAACGCTACAAACCCACATCATCGTGCAGAATAAACTCGGCCGTGAGACCACCGTCATACGCTCCGACTTCAAGTGGTTCGGTCCGAGTCTCCCTCACACATCCATCGTTTCCGTTCTTGAGTTTCTCGGTGTGCAGCCCGACTGGATCGACTTCTTTCGCAAGGTTCTCGAGTGTCCACTTCGCTTCGAAGACGACTCACCTGACACTCCTGCTCGAACACGGAAGAGGGGAATCCCTCTTAGTACCCCCATGGCCGATTTCTTTTCCGAGTCAGCCCTCTTCTGTCTCGACTTCGACATCAACCAGAGGGCCAACGGTGCTCGACTCTACCGTCTTCACGACGACATGTGGTTCTGGAACTCGGCCGAGACCTGTGCCGCTGCCTGGCGAGTCATAAACGAGTTTACTGATTTGTTTGGTCTCGAGCTGAACGAGGAGAAGACAGGCAGCACAACCATACTGACAGGGAGCAACGATGACCAAATTGATGAGGTCCAAGGTCTCCCCTCCGGTGATGTCACATGGGGATTCCTGAAGCTTGATACAGCCGCCGGCAGGTTCATCATCGACCAAACCAAGGTCGACGCGCACATTGATGAACTCCGACTTCAACTAGACGCGTGCAAGAGTACTCTAGACTGGATCCGTGCCTGGAATACCTACGGTTGCCGATTCTTCACAACCAACTTCGGGTCTCTCGCCAAGTGCTATTCTCGCGACCACGTTGACGCCATCCTCAGCACATTCCGCCATATCCAGAAAGTACTCTTCCCCGAGCTTCGTGGCGGTGTTGGCGCCTACTTGAAGGAGATGCTCGCAGAGCGGTTCGGTATCACCGACGTACCTGATGCATTCATATACGCACCCGTCGCGCTGGGTGGCCTAGGTCTCCAAAACCCATTCTTGACACCGTATATCTATCGCGACGATATGCCTGAGGATGTAGGCATGACTATGGACAGGTTTCTTGAGGCGGAGAAGTTGGAATACGACGCAGCAAAGATAGCGTTTGAGTCGCCAGACCAGCAGTTCGACGACTTCGATGACGACGGGCAATCTTGCCCCGACTTTATGGATCTAGAAAACCAAGACGACTTCATGAGCTTCGAGGAGTATACGCGACACAGAGAGAGGACGTCGTCAGGGCTGAGAGCCGCGTTCAATGATATCAGCGAAGAATCCCTGCCGAAACCACTCGAAATGCCGAAACCCCTATGGGGGCTGCTTCCAGAGTATTGGGACACCATGAATCCGTACGAGCAGTGGATTTGCTTGCAGCACTCGAAAGAGATGGTTGCGCGGTTTGGAGGCTTGGTTATTCTTGAGAAGGGGTTGCTGCCGACGGGGGTGATGGAGATGCTACAGCAGAGCCGATTCCAGTGGCAGGGCTGAATGTGGGAACTGGTGATGACAACAGGGTCTATGAATGATGGCTAATAGGGAGGCCGTTAGCTAGAACCATAGAGAAAATAATAATCAACAAATGACGATATGCGAGCTCATTACCACGAGATGACATTAATAGAATAGTGGATTCCTCGATTCGTCTATGCATAGCTACTCGAAATATAGGCTCCAGTAATTGCTTGAGGCATATACTTGATCTGTGCCCATATATGCCACCACGTCCATCTCCTCGCGGTTTGCATCAGAGCCATATGGCCCACCCTCGACGAACGGGCCTCCGGGAGCATATGTGACGCTTTTAGGCATGGTAGGTGACGCCCCGCGCGGCACATATTGCTGAGTATGGATGAGTTTCTTTCTACGATTGTAGATGTTGACATTCGCCGCCTCGTTTGTTGTGCAGCTAATGAGCGGATGATTTTTCCGTGACCGTTTTTCAGAATTTCAATACTTCTTTCGAAGTTGTATACTACGTAAGCGGCTTAGAAGGAGAGTGCAATGGCAAAGTCTTGGCAATTGTTAGACATTAAGTCATAGTGAGGAGTTTCATCTATGATTGTAGTGGCTACACGTGTTTGGGTCAGATACGGTGGCACGACATAGATTGGAAATTCTGAGCTTCTCCTTGCACGCAAGGGATACGTACCGAGAACTTGGATTTCGTGCGGCAAGCTGTTAGTTTTCCCCTGCAGGAGCTGTCCGCTTTTCCCCAGACTGTCAAAAGCGTCCAAGTCGACCACACACACACTCGGTTTGTCTTCTCGAGTAACCAGTCCATAATAGTACCATCCCTTTTCGTAACCAAGGTATTCGTCGTCAAGCTGCTGGACGAGAGCTGTTAGAGAATCCTTCTTTCGTGTGGAATTAATATAAAGACGAAATTAAAGGTGAGGCTAAAAGACCCGATAGCAGCAACATGGCAGGCTTCACACCATCAGACATAGCTAATACGAAGGGCTATGTGTAAGTTTGCCGAGGATGGGTTTGGTAACATTGGTGAAGAAGCTGCTGCCTACTATCGCGCCGCTCCAAAGCCATGATGACGTCTGCTTCGAACACTTCCCCGACACGGTCGAGGCGCCGCAGGCTTAGATGGAGGTGCGTCTTGCGCAGTGGTTGGTTCTGATCGACCTTTCTGTCATATCTCGCACGACACGGAGACCTATAAGCACTGCGGCCAAGGCGGATGAAACCGGCAAGATACGATGTTTTTTCAGCCAACGCTGCCGGAAATGCATCAAGTCATTGCTGCCTGATACGGCAAGACTAAACTAGTCATGCACTTTTCTACCTGAACTGCACGTTGCTTTGGTCGAGCTGTAGTGGCTTACTAGGGTGTTACGGGGGGCGCGTGATGGGCTATGCTACGTTTGAAGTCACTATTTATATTGCACAACACGTAATCAGGTTGGGAGGTCAGGCTTAGCCTGGTAGCTCTTGGTGTCATACGATCTTCAAGCTCGGCTATCCCATCAAGGGCTGGGCTTCAACTATAGCAAAGAACACACTTCCTGATGCCATACATCATGATTATCCATCACCACCAGAAAGGGTCTCTGTAGGGTGTCACTACAATTTCTGGCGGAGAAATGAGGCCAGACATTAAGTGGGGCATCATCTCCCGCTGAAGAACACCGGACATGAAGTGTCGAGGGAGACCACCAGGCGAGTAAGCAAGCCTCGTCACATCACCGCGCACCCACAGCCAATGATTTCCACCTGTTGGCTTGGCTGCAAAACAAGAGAACTCCTGACATTCCCGGAGCCGGCTACTTATGCTCCAGGTTATCGATGGCGGTTTATCGACAGCCCTGACCGAGGGATCAGGCTGGGGCTCAGAGCTGTTCAGTTTGCCGATCAACTGCAGGAGGACGGATTGGAAGTAGCCGAAGTGCTTGTTCAAGGGCTCGAGGAGGCGGTGGGGGGAGGCCTCTGAGCAACTCAACGGAAAGACTGATCTTGATACCAACTGTCCACCACGAGACGTGGACCAGCTATCCCGCGTCCCAAGTCTGCGAGTGTTGCTGAAAAGTTGGGCTGGTCGGCTCAGCACGCCATCGATCTTCAATTTTGAGCAAATCTGCTTGAAATTGGCCACCGAAGTCGTGGGTGTGGAGCAATTGGGCCTTCAGCATCGAAAGTGCAAATGTCACCCAAGAATTACGCAGCCTGCTGGGCCAAGACTAACATCAACAGCCCGGGCGCTGAATATTGGCCACCACGTACCTGTCCAGGCGGCCGCCGCCGGGAAACGAGTCGTCGTTCGTTGGGCGACGGGCCAAAACACATATAATTTGCTCGATTTCTTCGCAACAGTCTCGAGAGTCCCGGTCAGCCAGCACCGCATTGCACACTGGATTATTCCATACACTACACTCCCATCGTCATACACTTTCGTTGCAGATGGATAGGATTTTCGGAAACGGCTCGGCAAGCCACCGCACCGCAACTTGGGAACCCGAACCCACTCGGCGTGGCACGTTTAGCATCTTGTCAATCTGTCTCATTACCCTCTCCTTATGCGTATGGACAGCCGTCCATCTGAACATTCCCTCAAGAGAGGAACGATCGCAGGACGAGCCGGGGAGCGACTCAAGTGAGAAGTGCTTTAGGAAACGCTTCCGCTGGGCGGCACAGACGTTTCGTAAGGCTGGCTGGATGATGCTAGGAATTCTCGCACCGGAACTAGTACGGCTACTCTAAGATGTTCTCAATACGTCTCGCTGACCATCATATCCTTAGGTCCTTTTCACCGCCCTTCAGCAATTCTGGGATGCTACTGCTCTCAGGGATCTCCCGCTTGAAGCGGCCAAACCTAGTAATGACGTGGCTGAACCTCCTACTGACGCGGATCTTGAGGTAAGTCCATTGCCCGAGTCACTGTTCATAGATAAAGCTATTTCTAATCACGTAACATTCAGAGATCGTCCGACGGAGACAATCATGCGAACAGGGGACATAAGTGCTCGCTTGTCCACGGCTATTTCGCCGCCATGGGAGGATTTGAATTCCTGATAGGAGACGATTATGATATCTTCCCCAGAAAGACTTCTGGTGAAAAGCGAACCGCCCTCACCATAACCCCAGCCGGACTCCGCTTCATGGCCAACAAAACGCAGTTCAAAATCCCAAAACTTCGCCGGAGTGAGATAGAAGACAAGAGCAAAGGAAGCGCGTTGGCCAAAACGCTCGTCTGCGTTCAAGGTATTTTTATCA
Source organism: Fusarium sp. NRRL 66088 (assembly GCA_013186415.1). Lineage (NCBI taxonomy): Eukaryota > Fungi > Ascomycota > Sordariomycetes > Hypocreales > Nectriaceae > Fusarium > Fusarium sp. NRRL 66088. The sequence goes on along the minus strand of JABCKD010000675.1, from coordinate 1,815 downwards.
AATGTTCCTAAGACTTCGTGTAAGCTCTCTGACAACGCCCGACAAAAAGCTTTTTGGTTCTGTACCCAATGCATCACACGCTTCGCTCAGCATCTAACGATAAGCTTGCTAGAGCTTAACACATTTGGGCACGCCCTATGCGCTCTACTGGTGTATTGTCTTTGGTGGTACAAACCGCTAGACATCGGGGAACCCGTGCAAATCGAGGTCGGCGAGGAGACTGCGGGATACGTCGCCGCCATGTGTGTGGTTAGCAATGACTACCGTTATTCGGAGTTCGACTATCTTGGGAACTGGCATTCCGATTTAGAGCAGCCCCGCTTCAGATTTGCCCTCGAAACTGAGAACTTTAACGAGATTTGGATTCAAGGGCGGGGTAAGAAACTCAAAAGAGACGGTATCAGCCGGATGCTTCGCTTTCGAGACAAAAACAAGTAAGCAATCACCGTTTTCACGCCTTCGCTACTAGAATTCTAACTAATATTGCTATTATTAGAGTACAGCGAATGAGGCTAAGCCTGGTTGTCGCTATAAATGCGGATAATGAGCCCCAATTTCACATTTGGAAAGATTGGACATCGATACAAACTGAAACCCGATCGGCCGGTCCGGGCAAGCAAAGGATACATTTTCAACTCAACCCAGTCTTCCCGGCTACGGAAAATTCTTTCTCGTTCATTGAACTTGCGGATCGTGATATTAACCGTTGGAAACTCGGACTTCGGAAATTCTCCGAGCTCTGGACACAACCGGTTTCCTCATGGTATAACTTCCGCGAAAGACCGGACTACCTTACGGACCGTATCAGAAACTTTCCCAGATTCAAAGGCGTCCGCCCGTCTTGGCCACTGTACTTGGTCCTGAGCATTATCGGTTTCATATATGGCGGACTACACTGCCTCGCCTGGAACGCACCGTTTGCCACCGACCCGGAAAGGCTCCTGTGGCGGTTGTCTAGCGTGACAGTATCGTCGATCGGTGCCTTGATACTGCTCGTGTACAGCTGGGAACTGGCCCCGCCGATATGGAGAGACTTGGAAAAATCAATCAAACCAGTGGGAGGGTGGATTTATGATAACACGTGGGAAAAAATTTGGTTGGTTCTTCATCCTCCCTGGGATAGCTGGATTGAGAGAATAGGTGTATGGTCACTCATGCCGGTTCTCTTATCCCTCAGGGCGCTATATGATGTTTTCATCGTCGGGTTTATACTTCTTTACTGTCTGGCTAGGGTCTACTTGGTCGTGGAGTGTTTTATCAACCTCGCCCACCTGCCGGATTCGGCGTATCTGCTACCAAAGTGGTCGCAGTATGTGCCGCATATCTCCTAATGGTTGAAGAGGAGGTAGGCAGTATGTAAGGGCTTTCTAGGATAGGAATTGCTTTGAAGACCGGGATTAGAGACGTGTAGTTACATGGTATAAGAAAGTCGACGTATAAGTGTAAAATGTGTTTTGGGAATATCTAACCCGGACGCATTGATGACGGCATAATTATTTCACAGCCTTGATTTTTCAACTCGCCAGTCTAATGATATGACCCTTGACATATGGGTCGTGAGTGTTCTGGTAGCGAGAAGGTGATACGGTATGGATTGCCTACCCGTGTTCTCTGTCAGCCGCTGAGCTACAACCAGCTCTAGCTAAAGTCTTGACCAATTAGACGCCCGCAGACGAGAGGAACCTCTGATGATTCTTCAATCCAGAATCCAAGCGGAAATGGACCAGGCTGTAAGAGTCGCGTTGAAGAAGCAAACCCTCTACTCGGCACATGACTACGTACGTCACAATGGACGATTTTATCTATCGGTTATCC